>JAABOM020048358.1:0-53405 GCA_011800125.2 Solanum clarkiae | reverse complement strand
TTTCAAGATTTTAACCTCTTGTGAGCCATTCATGTCAAGGCAAGGGATCATGTATGATTATTATTTATTCTCATGTTAAAATTAGGCTCATTAGTAGAGGTCAAACATGTTTATGAGCTACTCATGTTATGTTATCAGGCCTCTTACAAGTTACTCATGTTATTATTAAAGTATGATTATTTCAAGTATTCCATGAGATTAGACTTAACACCGATTGAGGCTTAAGATGGGGGATCGACACAAGGGTTCCTTATATAAAGTCTTTAGTCTCTAAACTATGTGTCACCTTAGAATGTTGTATTATACCCTTGATATACTAGTGGATCCATCTAGTTCATGTTATCATGTTTGGTTTACCTTAGCAAATAGACCACACTTCGCCGGGGGTGTCATGCACCGTCACCTGTACCAAGGGGTGTCATGCCTTGGAGTCCAAGTTATAAATGCATGGTCTATGTCGATTGAGGTCTCTTCCCACATATGTATGATATATTATGCAAGTTAAATGATTTACAAGCATGTTTGTTTACAAGCATTGATCATGCATGTCATATTGAGATCATTTAACCATTGCTTACAATTATGCATTTTGAATATAATTGCTCATGTCTTTGTTGCATTGCACGCCACATACTTAGTATATTTAAATGTACTAATACATACTTTATGTCTACATGATATCTCCATATAGGAATTGGAACTCCTTTTGATCATCCTCCTCCATATGGCTAGTTCGATTTTCCAAGAAAGCTTTGGTGAGTCCTCCACTACGAGGACAATATTTACTTTATTTCATGCTATGATGAGGCTCATTCCTTATGTTGGATGCTTATTATTATGAGGGTGAGCCTGGAAAGTGTCTTGGCCCCCGCTCCATTCTAAACTAGAGGTGTTGTTGGATACTAAGTTTTGTATATGCTTTTAAGTTTGACTCTTCTTATATTTCTATGTTTATGAGAGACTTCCCTTAGCCCCACTTACCTTTTTAAACTTGACTTTTGTTGATCTTTGTTTTCATTTCCACAACCAAGGATGTGAACAAGATATGCTAAGAGGCTTGTTTAGGATGTCTTCGGACTTTCCATTCGCTGTGTCATGTCTAGGCTCTAGGCTTGGGTCGTGGCACTATCACACCATGCGTAAATTGCTGTTACTCTGAAGCTTTTGTAAGTACCCTTTTTCTTGTATATAATAGTTAAATTTTATCCATTATCCATCATATTTTGCTTTTCCCATTCTTCATTCCAAAACACCTATATTTTTCCTGTATAATTCACTTTGGCATGTGACATAACTAATTTTTATTTATAACATTTTATTTCCTCTGGACTTTGAAATGGCTCCATCAATGCTATTTATGAATAATGATGCTTTATGTGTAATTCAACAAGTCTATGAAAAGCTTTGTGTGTTTTGATAGATTTTATATTCTACAAAAGCACTCTATTTAGCATTAGTAACCACCTGATGTTAACCCACCCTTTTTGCTTTTGTATTTATAGCTTGCGTTGCTTTTGTTCCTTTTTTATTTCTACTCTTTACTGATCAATCTGCCTGGGTGACAAGTCTCCTTCTCTCCCCGTCCGATCAACCTTCTCTTCCACCTCAACATCATTTTCTTTATCTTTCTTTTCTAATTTGTTTTCCTCTGAAAGTTTGCCAAATTTAGGGTAGTAGTCCCCTCTTGTTGCTTATCATTAGCGTTGTCCGTCTCATTAGTCAGACTTTTTTCACCCTTATTGGATCTTTCCACTTCATTACTTTTCTCTTTTGTTCTCCTCGCTGAATTGTCTCCATTTTTGTCTTGTGATGAATGACTTTATGGATTTATTATGCTATGTTCATCCTCTCCCCCATCTTTAATAGCACTTTGCACATCAGCTTGCTCTATTTTTTAACTGCTTTGCTGCTCAATTTGAAGTGGCTACTTCATCTGATCTTGCCCATCCTACGTTTCCATATTAGCCTCTTCTTCTTTGTTTTTGTCAATGTCTTCAGCCTTTTTTTCTTCCAGAATCCCTGTTGGTTGTCAGGCATTTCCTTATCCCCTTCTAATGCTCCAAATTATTTGTTTATTCTAATTCTTAGTTGCTGAATTTCTTGTGGCCTGGAATTCTATTCTTGTTTTCCCTTTTTGGTTCCATTGTTCCACCTATGATCCTGTACTTCCTCCTCCTTGCCTTTCCCTTTTCCAGGCCTTTTTTAATCTTTGTCCTCCACCCTTTTACCATTTGCATTAGTCTCCCCTTCCTTCTTTTTGTATTAGTCTGGATGAATAATGTAACATTCACACTCATTATGTCCTTAGAGCTTGCAGGTCTTGCAATAGTTAGACATATACTCATATCTAATTTCAATCCGCTTTTCCTTGATCTCCCCCCTTTAGTTCTCATACCCTAATTGATTCGCTTAGGGAAATCTACCATTAAGTCAACTTAACCTTTACCCTAGCACGACTAGGCCAGGACTTCTTCCTTGTTGCCAAATCTACCTGTAATGGTTTTTTAACTGCAACATCCAAGGAAAAGAGTGCTTCTCTACCAAAAAGGTTTGGTGGTAATGATGGAAACGATATCCAACTATTGATGTCTCTTCTTCAGGATCAGACTACGGGTCCCACTTCAACATTCGCATTGGAAACATTTGTTTTTATGCGTGATATAAAAATTGTGGTTTAGAAAGTAAATTGACATAATCTTCCATTAGAGTTTCCCTTATAAGTATATATCTGTTACTCAAAAGTCCGATGTTGACTTCCCCCCTTTAAATCACATTGTTTAGGAAGTATTCTCCTTAGTTCCTGCATCTTCAGCTAACCATACAAAAATTTTCCAATCATATTGTATTGGAGATCCTCGTTTATAATAATCTGATTAACTTCTTCTTTCTCCCAAATCATATGTCCCTATGTAGGTATGTAACCTGTTTAACAGGAATAGGTTTTTGAACAATCCTTTGCTGTGGCATAACCATACTCACATAAGAAGGCTTCTTTACTTGAAGAACGTTGATCGCTGGTCTGTCCTCTATCGAAGGAGGTTGATCGACGGCCAAATAGGCCATCAAAGCTTAGCTAAAGTCGTAATTAGGGTGTTGCAGCTGTTTTCTAAAGAGCATATTTTTTTCTTTCCTCATTCTAATGACAACAAAAATTATTTTATTTGTTGAACAGTAACTAATTATGTATCATATCAATATGCTAAAAATGAATTTGTTCAATTAATCTCACAAACTGAAATAAACCAAATCAAAATTGTAAAGACTGAACTAAATCAAATTTATTTTAGTTTGGTGTGGATTGACATTTTCATTAAACTGAAAACCGAACCTACCGAATGCCCAGCCCTAATAGTGAGACCTCCTTACTATAGTAGAAATCTATTTTTTATGTTGCTTTTTAGTAGTCTTTTGAGGTAATCATGGAATTGTATCAGTAACTTCTTATGAGATAATAGAGAATTCATAGACGAAGTCAGATAGAGTGTAACGGCTCCCAAGTACCTTAGGGTTTCTTAGTAATATATTTCTTTCATAACTTATCTTCTGTATGTTTTTTGGTAAATTCGAGGTTGTATTCTTGTTTCAGGAGGAAACATTGTGTAAGAGAATGATTTTCTTTGATTTTTAAGTCAACCATATAGAAAAATAACTTTTTTGCACTTTTCAGAAGGGTACGCGGTCTCTGTGCTTCGCGGAGGTGGTTTATTTTAGTGCAAAAATGATCGGAACTCATGTTAGATAAAAATAGGGAAAATTGAACATTGTACGAAAGTGAATTATGCAGGAGAAAGTCTGCGACACAAAGAAGGTTCATGTCATGACACAAGCCCATGTTTAGACATAACACATTGAATGGGGAACATGAAGGGGCCCTCAAACAGGCCTCTTAAGCATATATGACACATCCTTGGTTTGGTGGAAGCATAATTAAACAACAAACAAGTAACAAATAATTTCTAAGGAAAAGAGGTACTTTGGACTTACGCTATGGGATGTTGCGGGGAAGTGGATTAGCTTGAATCACTTAGAAGATAAGTCTAAAGGGTAGGTGGTAGGTAAGTATGACTCACGCTATGGGGTTTGATAGGGATGTTGGACTTTTTTCTCATCATCAACATATAACAAGCACTTAAGGGAATAAGGACTAAGGGAAATCTTCAATAATTACATAAGCATCACGAGTCAAGCTCAAACTTACATAGCCATAACCATATCCAAATACATCTCTAATCATGAATAAAATGGGGGCCAAGAAACATTCTGGGCTCACCCCTCAAAAATTAATATGCAAATTAAAATAGACAAGTCTTAATAGAGCATGAAAGCAAGTTGATATTGTCCCTGAATGTGGAGGACTCACCAATAGCAAATCTTCGATCGAACCACTTAACCATGTAGAGGAGGAGGATGGAAAAGAGCTTCGATCTCTACATGCTTAGATCATGTAGGGAAAACATATGCGTTAGTAATTAGAATGTACTAAGTATGTAGGGTGCAAATGCATCAAGGAACATAAGTTATAATTAATCAATATGCATGATCATAAACAATAAATATAGGTTCAATATGTTATGAATGATAGATGCTTAACTGAACGTGCAAGGAGAATCATCAAGTCACATGACGTTATATACATAGTGGGAAGGGACTATAACAGATATATAAGACCAAGCGAGCTACTACTCAGAATCTCAATGCTCACTCTATTTGGACGAGGAGTGGTCTATTTTGTAAAGGTAGACCAAACACTAACCATATGACATGACCTTTTCGGAAAGTGCCACCACCTTATGGCATAGCTTTTTCGGTGGGTTTCACATGATATCCTTACCTTACGACAAAGCCTTTTTGGTAGGTTCAAGAAATATCTTTACCTTACAACAGAACCCTTTTGGTAGGAACAAGCCCATATAGGAGATCAACATCACACCTATGGTGGCATATAGTTAGGTACAATGTGAGACTACGAAGTCGGTGCTAGGTCACAATCCCACGAAATACTTGAAACATAGTTATAGTCATATCATGCGTAGTACAAAACATCATAATATCATTTTTGGATTAGCTCATCAAACATAACTTATAGCATCAAGTTAGGTCTTTGCATCATTCTCGTTATTTATATCATGCTCATGAGCTCATAACATACTTGTTAGCCCTTTTATTAGCCTCAACTTACATAACATATATATCTTGTCACAAGGCATTCATTACTTGAGAAACTTGGCATGCATCTTTTAGTCAAATTATGGTAGGTACATTAATATGAACTTAAAACCATGCAAATCATGAGTAAATACCATGAGAGGAGTGAAATAAAATCCTGAAGCATTAACTAAAATAACCCAGCAAAAATGTATAAAGACTTGGCTATGGTACCATTAATACCATATTTAAAACATAAAATTCACATGACTTTACATTTCATAATATACAAGGGTAAATCAACATAAAATACTTCATAAAATTATCATATGAAAGAGTTTATAAAATCATTACATATTACCATAATTGGAGCAATCTATGAAGAAGGGAAATGGTTGAGCTTTGTGGAGGGAAGATTCCCACAAATTAGAACTCACATACCTTGGTGATTTATTGAAGGAAAATCTGCTTTGGAGGTGAGGAAACCGAAAACCTAGCTTGGTCTTCTTGCTTGAAAGCCTTGGAAAGCTTTGAGAGTATTTTTGGGAGGAGTTTGAGACTTAGCGTGTGAGAGTCGATTGGAATAAGATTTTCTGAGATTGTGTAAGGCTGGAGGGCCTCTTTGAGTCTTAAAATGACGTAGCATAGGCTCTGAAAATTAGGAACGGTCGATTTTGCTCTCTTTAAAATCCTATTGGACAGGACTATAAGACCCCGATTATGGGTCGTGGTTCATCCCGTGGGCCATAAAAATGGGGTTTTGTTTGATGACATTTTGAATCCTCAGAAATTGTCTTTGATCCTCTACGCATAAAAAAACTTACGACTCATAATTCAGAGTACAGGCCATCTGATAACTCGTACCTCCAACTTAGAAGACCATGTTTTTACCAAGTCTGGCCTTCATTCCACGAGCACATGTTATGGCCCGTGTATTATGTTATGATCTGAGGATTACTTCATACATAGATGGTGCTCTAAACTTGAGCTACTAAAAATGCAGACTTAGGCCCACAAGCCAATGTACGACTCGTACATCAACATACGACCCGTAAGACCCCTTGTGGGAACCACTCCTACTCAGAAAAATTCCAAAATTCATTTCCTTGCACTTGTCATGCTTTTCACTAGTGGGCCCTTACAATATCTCCCCCTGGAGGATATTCATCCCTGAATATGCTAAAGGTAAGGTAGAAGCAATAGAACCTATGCATCATATGCAAAATGCAACATATGCATCATGAAAATCTTTAAACCATTCCTCAAATATCATTTACAATGCAACCTCAAAATCAGATAACCATACATAGATGATATGAAAATGACATCTAAGGAAAAAGAAGGTTCTTAAATAGGAAAAGTCATAATACCTCAAGCTTAATTAGAACGGAAGAGATAGGGGTATCACTTTTTCATGTACGCTTTGGCTTTCCAAGTGGCATTTTCGACTTGTTGATTCCTCCAAAAGACCTTAACAAATGCAATATCTTTGTTTCTCAACCGCTTGACTTGCCTATCCAATATTTCCATAGGGACTTCATCATAAGTCAAATTCTCTTCAACATTAACTGCTTATAGGGGAAAAATGGAAGTAGGGTCTCCAATACACTTTCTCAACATAGAGACAACGAAAATCGGATGAACCATGCTCATTTTTATGGGCAAATCCAATTCATATGCTGCTTTACTAACACATCTCATGACTCAGTAAGACCCTACATACCTGGGGCTTAACTTTCCTTTCTTGCCAAAACGAACCACACCCTTCATTGGAAAAACCTTCAAATATACCCAATCATCAACTCCAAACTCAAGATTCCTTATCCTAGTATCGGCATAGGACTTTTGCTGACCTTAATCCACCTTGAACCTTTTGCTTATCATCCTCACCCTTTCTAACACTTCCATAAATAAATTCGGACCCAATAAAGCCATTTTTCCCACTTCAAACCACCCAATCTAGGATCTACAATGTCTACTATACAAAGCTTCAAAGGGGGCCATTCCAATGCTAGAAGGATAGCTATTGTTATAAGCAAAATCGATAAGCGGAAGATGCTTGTCCAAATTACCCTTAAACTCTAAAACATAAGCCCTAAGAATATCCTCAAGGCTTTGGATATTCCGCTCAGCTTGGCCTTCCATTTGTGGGTGAAACACCGTACTAAGCTTCATTTTGGTACCAAGGCCCATTTGGAAGGACCTCCAAAAGTGCAAAGTAAATTGAACACCACAATCTAAAATGACATATAATAGAACCTTATGTAATCTCACCAACTCATGAATATATAACTTGGCATAATCTTCGGCACCATAGGTTGTCTAAATTGGTAGGAAATGAGCCAATTTTGTCATTCTATCAACAATAACCCAAATAGAGTCGAAATGCCTCCTAGTCTTAGGCAAGCCAATCATGAAGTTCACATTGATCTATTCCCATTTTCAAGTAGGAATCTTGATGTCTTGTGCTAGACCACTTGTCCTTTAATGTTCGGCCTTGACTTGTTTGCAATTATGGCAACCGACTATAAATTTGGCAATATCTTTCTTCGTATCATCCCACTAATACAGTTCCCCTAAATCTCTATTCATCTTGGTAGAATCGAGGTGAATGGAATAAGAGGAATTGTTTGCCTCTTTCAAGATTAAGTTTCTCACCCATCAACATTGGGCATACATAACCTAATTTGGTACTTAAAGACGCCATCTTCCCCTTGGGAGAAAACCTCCACCTGTCATCCTTCACCAGACTTCAATTTCACCAAAGCGGGATCAAGGTCTTATTTTGATTTGACTTCTTCAACCAAGGAAGACTTAGAACCATCTTCCATCACCGCACCTCCATTTTTGGCCTCATTCAATCTAACCCCAACCTAGCCAGCTGATGGACTTCCTTTTTCAATTCTTCTTGATATCATCAATGTGAGCCACACTATCCATGGACACCCAACTTAGGGCATCGACTATAATATAAGCTTTGCCCAGATGGTAATGTATGCTCATGTCATAGTCTTTAAGAAATTCCAAGCACCTTCTTTGCCTCAAATTTATATCCCTTTGGGTGAACATATCTTCAAGACTTTTATGGTCGGTGAACACATCTATATAAACCCCATAAAAATAGTGATGCCATATTTTCAAAGCAAATACCATAGCTGCTAATTCAAGATCATGAGTGAGGTAATTAAGCTCATGCATCTTTAGTTGTCTGGAGGCCCATCTTGCATTAAAGCATACCCCAAACTGATTCTTGAAGCATCACAATACACGACAAACCCTTCCAATCCTTTCGGTAGATCCAAGATAGGAGTGGAGGTAAGTTTGTTCTTTAATGTTTGAAAACTCTTTTTACATTCGTTGATACATAAAAAATTGGCCTTATTTTTTGTCAACATTGTCAAAGGAGAAGCAATTGAGGAGAAACCATTCATAAAATCTTCGGTAGTAACCTGCCAAGCCAAGAAAATCCTAATGTCTACTGGAGTCAAGGGTCTAGCCCAATTTCTTATTACCTCCATCTTCTTTGAGTCCACCTTGATCCCTTTGTTCGATAATACATATCACTAGAATGCGATTTCTTTCAACCAAAACTCACATTTGCCAAACTTAGCAAATAACGTTTCTTCCCTCAATGTTTGCGACAATACCCTTAGATGCTTGGCATGATCATCTTTACTCCAAGAATAAATCAAGATATCGTCAATGAATACCACTACAAATATGTTAAGGTACGGTTTGAAGACCTATTCATGAGGTCCATAAATATTGTCGGAGCATTGGTCAGGCCGAAGGACATCACCATAAACTCGAAATGCCCATATCTTATCTAAATGGATGTCTTGGGAATGTCACACTTCCTCACCCTCAATTGGTGAAATCGAACCAAAGTTCAATCTTTGAGAAGTGGCTAGCCCATTGCAATTGATCAAATAAGTAATCTATCCGGGGTAGGGGATACTTGTTCTTTGCGCTTACCTTATTAAGTTTTTGATAGTCAATGCATATTCTAAGTGAGACATCCTTCTTTCTTACAAAAAACACCAATGCACCCCAAAGGGACATACTAGGTGGTATAAAACCTTTCTCCAACAAATCTTTCAATTGGTCCTTTAACTCCTTCAACTATGCTGGGTCCATTCGATAGGGAGGAACGAAAATGGATTGAGTGTCGGGGAGGAGTTCTATATTGAAGTCTATTTTCCTTTCGAAAGGAATACCGGGAAGTTCATTGGGTAAGACATAAGAAACCTATTGACCACCGGAACTGACTCAATATAATGGACTTTAGACTCGAAATTCCTGACCCACACAAGATGATTAATGCAACCTTTAGAGATCAACTTTTGAGCCTTAAGATAAGAGATGAACCTACCCTTAACCACTGAATCATGAACTTCCCACTTGAGGATGGGTTCATTGGGAAATTGAAATCTAAGCATACTAGTTCTACAATTAATGGTAGCATGATGTGCATGTAACCAATCCATCTTGAGAATGATATCAAAATCTACCATGTCAAGTTCAACAAAATTACAAGGAAAAACTTTATGCAATATAGACACGGGACAACCCCTTATAGACTCTTTTAGCAAGAATGGACTCAATGATGGGGGTAGACACCTCAAAAGGTTCACATAATAATTCGGGACATACAGGATCCTATTAGCAATAAAAAGAGTAATGAAAGAGAAAGTACCACCTGGATCCAATAAAATATACACATCAAAATCATAAAACCTTTAACATATCGTAACAACATCGAGCGCCTCATCAACCCCTTTTCTCCCTTGAAGAGCATAAAATCAGTTATGATGTGGTGCATCTCCTTGTTGGCCATCTTGTGCCCTTTGATCACCATAGAAACCTTGTCCTTGAGGACAACTATCTCTACCCTTGTTTGGACTATCTTCAATCTTGTGGCCCATTTTTCTACACCCGAAGCAAGCACCCGAGTTCCTCATACATGCCCCACCATGATTTCTCCTGCATTTTGGGCACCTTAGAAGAGTCATACCACCATTTCCACCTTGAGTCTTTGGGTAGGGAGCCCTATCAGTAGCAAATCTTTGGCCTCGGGCATTGGAGGACCCTTAGCCTTGGAATTATGGCTTTGTTGGAAATGACCAACCTTTGTACCTTGCAAGCCTCCATCAAGTCAAGCCCTCTTAGACTCCCCCATCGTTCTTTTCCTATTCTTATCCCCCTCAAGTTGCTAGGCATATGTTATAAGCTAAGATATATCCATTTCCCTGATAGGCATGACAGTACAACACTCTTTACTGATCAAGTTAGACAAACTCGAAATAAACTTTTGCATTCTTGCCTTAGCATCGGTGACCAAGTGAGGAGAATACTTTGAGAGATTATTAAATTTTAGAGAATACTCTCTAACACACATATACCTTTCTTGAGGTTCATGAACTTTATCATATTCACTCCCTTAGTTCAATTGGAAAGAAGTGATCAAGGAAAGTAACTTTGAACTCTTCCCAAGGAATGGGCTCATCATCTTCCCTCTCTATTTTCCATTAGTTGTACCATGTTTGAGCAAGGCCTTTGAGTTGATAGGCTATTAATTCTACTTTCTCTTTCAAACTTACCCTTGTAATAGCCAAGACTTTGTACACTTCATCGATGAACTCTTGGGGGTCGTCTTTCACTTTTGAGCCATAGAACTCCGTGGGATTCATCCTTGTAAAATCCCTCACTCTTAAAGTCGGAGCAGGTGCATGAGGAGTTGAACTCTTTGGTTAGCCACAACCCTCGCCAACAAAGTAACATAATGCTGATATTCAGTATGAGTGACCACTTTTTCTTCTGCTTGGGGAACTTATGGAGCTAGAGGGGCCGGTTCACCCTCGAGGGTGGGAGCTCTTTGTGCCATTCATCTTGGTGGCATGATATAGAAGAGAAAAAAAATCATACATTAGAAACAATAAGCCTTAATTCAAATATAAAGCATGAAATAGAGTATGAAGAGGTGATTTATTTCCTAAGATGCCTAATAGCCTCCTATTCATAATTGTGGCGCACTTACGGCTAGGAGCATACTTTGATCTTCAACATATGAACAAAGCATGCCCCTATTATATCATAGCATACTTTTAGAGCTTTGTGAACTTGAGGGAATATTCCCTCACACTCAAACCATCCTGCTTGAGGTTGATAAATTCTGTATTTTAGCCTCTTTAAGCTCAAGAGGAAAGAAATTGTCGAGAAAGGAGAACTTGAACTCTTCCTAACTATCCCTATCATCACCAATACTCTCCATCAACCACTGAGTATACCACACTTGAGCTACATCCTTCAATTGATAGGAAGCTAATTTAACTTTCTCTTCTGAAGTCACCCCTATGATAGTCAATACATTAGAGAGTTCATAAATGAATTCTTGTGCGTCCTCATCATCTTTTGACCACTAAAATGCCAAAGCATTCATCTAGGTAAATCTCTCACTCTAGCAGGAGAAGTGGGAGAATGAGGAGGAGGATTAGCCTTCCCAGCCTGGTTGGTCACCACTTGGGCAATCATGGAAAAGGCAGTCCATAATTCATTTTGAGTAACTAGCTCTCCCATATGCTCTTGAGGGACTTGGTCCTCATTAATAGGGGCCTACTTTGGTAGAGGGACTCTTCTTGGAGGTATATTCTATAAGGCATCAAGGACATCATCAAATTTATGAAGTCTTAAAACACGGTCCAAAGCATGAAATAACTCATGAAGAAGTGAGACAATTCCTAGAATGCCATCATAGCCTCCCACACATAAGTATAGTGCACTTCACACCCATGAATAAGACTCTATTTGACATGGCATGTTGGACTCCGAGGATCATTTATAAACCTAATGCTCTGATACCAAGCTTTTCATGACCCGGGCCTAGGGCCTAGGAGTGACATGGCGAATAAGAACTTTATAGTCCCCAAACGAACCTCATAGCATCCACATACACGTCATCAGTTTAGAAGCGCTTAATAAAGTAATAAACACATATGTCTAACGGATGAGAAAGTATGACTCACACTATGGGGATTTCATAGGGATAGGATTATCTTGATCCACATAGCACATAACATATAATGACTAAGGGCGGGTAAGTATGACTCACGCTATGGAGATAGAAGGGACTAGGGACTTTCCATATTTTCCATCTCATCATATGCAAATAATCATATTAACAACATTCATTACATAGCCATAATCGTAATCTCCATAAGCAAACAGCAACACATAACACAATTCCATAAAAGAGTCTACATGTTGTCCAACAATGTCTCTAAGTCATAGAATAGGACGGGTGCCAAGACATGTCCCAGACTCACCTCAAAGTAAATAAAACTTAAGCAGAAGAAACATTATAGGTAGATGGATGATGACTTGTCCTTGGATGATAGGACTTTCCATAACAATTTTCACAATTTGAGTTAACCGTCAAGAGGTGGATGAAGATAATCTTCGGTCCCTAAATGGTTAGACCATTTAGGAAAAGAGTATGGGTTAGTACATTTAAATGTACTAAGTATGCAGGCATGTAATGCATATGAACTCATTAAATCTACATTCACTGTTAGATGACAAGGGCACATATAGAGAAAGAAATATATACACAAGGAACAGTAATATATTAATATGCCATGAAATTCATGATGCATGAAATGGCATAATACTTCAACATAGTGGGGATGAGACCTCAACCAACTTCTAGACCATGCAAGCTATTACATGGAATTTTAGTGTCTTCCCCATACTGAATAAGAGGTAATCTACTTGACAAATGTTGAGCATACTTCTCCTTATGGGCCTCCTATTTTATAGAAGTAACCTTAACTTACGGGCATTCCCATTTCGAAAAGGATTTTTCATTCATCATAACATAACCGTAACCATACCTTAAGGGCCTCCTATTCTTTACCATAAATATGAACCTATGTTTGGAACATAGTTATGGGACTTGGGTACTGACCCTTGGAGATAGCCCCCTCCCACGAGTTTGCTCGGTGCTAAGTCATCATCCCACAAGAATACATATACGTATATATTCTTTCAAAAGAGGCATAAGTCATTCAAATCATTTCAATGCATACTTAGGCTTAAAAGCCAAACATTCTTCACAATCATACATACTTGGGATAAAGAACCAAATCATACTTCAATTCATACTTTCATACATAGGAATAACTTATTCACATATATCCATGTTGGTGTAAACACCCAAAGTTTGCTCAAAGAGCCATATCATAGACATATGTGATCACATGCCCTGTCATACCCATACTTTTATCAAAATCATATTCATCAACATAATTGGATCTTAACACACATCAAAGTCTTTATGAAATTAATGCTCATATATGCGTATTCCATGAATGACGAGAGAATAGCATGGGCAACATAGATGCGTACCTAAATCAATAATACAATATAAAATCTAAGTAAATTCATGAGTAAATTCACATTTAAATCATACTTTAGATTAGTCATGCTTAAATCCAACATTTAAGGGGACATCCATAATCAAATCATTATAATATCAATGCATTCATCATATTAGAGCTTATACACTTTAAAAACAGCAATTAAACATAGCCCATATCTCAATTGAATCATATATACAATAATTTAAAAGACCCATATTCAAAGTAAACTTAAAATTCATACATTAAGAAGTAAGAAATCCTTGGGGTCTTCATGGTTGAAAGAGACCATGAATCAATCCCACATACCTTAGATAATTAAGAATAATCAAGAGGAAATTGATTGAAGAAAAAGACCCTTCTCGAGGTCCAAGCTGAATGTCCAATCGCACACTTGAGAGGAGTTCTTTAGAGGAGAGAGTTTGAATATTCTAAATATATAGAATGAATTTGAATAAGAATAGAGGAGTATAGGTATTTTTAGGGGTTTATGATAGGTTAGAAAGCCATGAATGACCCTTGGGAATCACTAAAATTACAAGAAAGCCATTAATGAAATGAGCTTTTAAAAGTTGTTCGGTGTCCCATCAAAGAGCCGTACGACTCAGAGAGAGGTCCACAGACTGTGAAGCGGCCCATGGTACTGATCTTGGCCAAAATTCTAGACTAAGGTCATCTCCAAGGAAGCCATGTGGTCCTTGCAAAGGCATACGATCCGTACAAGTGCCCGTGCAAGTGACTCAAGTTCTTGGATGGTGATTTCATACTTCAAAAATTATTTTCGTATGAGAAAATCATGACACAAATATCTACGGCTCGTGGGAGGTTACATGAGACCCCACATGGCTCGTGAGGTGCCACATGACATATGCAGGGTCCTCTTATGGCTTTCCTTAGCCAAAATCATGGTTGGATAGCTGGGACCCCTTTCGCAGCCAATGGTAAGGACCACGGTTAGTGGGAGGTTGCCTGGAGCGCCACCAAGCCTCAAATCCTATGTTACGCCACATAAAGCCATACATAAGCAGACACCTCTAAAAACTCAAATTTTAGGCATTGAAAGGTCTCACGAAGTCCAAGTCCTTACACCAATAGTTCAAGGTATGGTGAATGTTCTAGGGTCCTCCTTATTTTCCACTAAGGACCTTGTTGCAATGGCTCCACAATGATGAAGATCTTGAGCAGGTTTGTGACTCACCCTTCTCTTCTCCATAACTAGGTCTTTCATGAACTATATGTACCCGGTCATATTTGCTCTAATGTATCAATGAGAGAAAGATTGATAGACAACTAGTCCAACATAAAGATGAAAATTTGAAACTTCCCTTCCTCATTCTTCCTCTTTAACCTCTGAGGGAAAAGTGGTGGAGGCCTCAGTATGGGTTTCAACATTTTTGGTGTCACCGTATTTTCACTCATAACATCCTTGTCCTGTTTATCTCTAGTCTCCACTTCATTTCTCTATACTTTCTATACTCTAATTGTATCATCAACTATCAACATTGGTGGGTCGATCTTATGCTTGCCACCAAGTATTGTAACTACCATGTAGTGCCCATTATTCTTTAGATTCTGTATCGTGTTGCTTGGTAATGTACCCTTGTAGTGTTGGTTTAACTGTTTTGACCTTTGACCAAATTATTTCTCCAATAATAGCCACCGTATGAGACTCAATCTTTTGATTAATTCCCAATATATCAACTTTCACCCTTCTCAAATTCTCATTTTGTACATTTGATTTCTTGAGCAACATGTCAAACATCTTCTCAATCTTTGAATTACCTCTCTAGAATCACGATTTTGTGGTGGCATATATGGTTCATTTTGATACCCATCTTTGTGTACCTAATCACCATCTCGGTCTTTGCCCCTATTTCTATCGTAGTATCCTCCTTGATTGTTGTTGTCTCTTTTGTAGTTGCAACCTTGATTCCCTTGACCTTGGTACCAATAATCTTTATTAGATCCTTGGGTATTGGTTTGGAAAACCCCCATATGATCAGTCATAAAGCAAGTGTCCTCTCATAACACGAGTCATCATAAAGGGGTGCTCTTGGTGGTTGTTGATTGATTGCATTCAATCGCTCTTGATTGTGCTTCATCAATAGCCCAACATTAGTACTTATCAGACCAACTCTTGTAGTACCTCTTGGCTGATTTTAGCTTGCTCTGGATTATCACTAATTGAGAAAGAGCTCTTTGTTATCATGCATGATTAGTTTTTGCTACTCTTTCCAATCTTTGAGCTATACCCACAAAAGTGTAGTCCAAGAATGATCCTCTGGTTATGGTATTGACAACTGCTTTCTAGTTGTCTTTTAAGGCCCGATAGAAGATCTCCACTACAAAATCATCAGTGATCTTATGGTCTAGAACAGTATGTAAGTACTTAACAAGCCGCTCCTATGTAGCACTTATAGAATCACTAGGTATTTGTCCAAAGTTGTTGATACAATATTTGAGCTTTAACTTCTTTGATTTGGGAAAATACCTCTCCAAAAAGGCTTTTTACATCTCTGCCCATGTAGATATAGAGCTTTGGGGAGCTAAGATAACCATACTGTTGCATTATTGGTAAGACATAATGGGAAAATATAGAGTCCAACGCATCTATCGACAAGTTTTAGTGTCCTATCATACTCTTACAGAAAAAGACAATATTGTGTAGATGGTTATGCGGATCCTCTGATGATAGGCCAGAGAACAACCCTCTGTGCTACAAAATTTGTAGTAACCCACTTAATATAACAAACTTAGTATCCGATGGCAGTAGAAGAAACATGATGGCTCCAGTGACATCCACTACTGTTGGATCAAGTCTATATTGATCCACCCATCTACTATTGCTTGTTGGACTAGCGATGATTGAGTATTCACCACACGTGGTGGTGGTGGTAAGTTTTGTTTATTTAAGTTAAGCTCCTCATTCACAACATTGTTTGTATTATCTTGGGCCAGCCTTCTTAACATTCATTGTATTTCTGGATTGACTGGAGTTAAGGATTGCCTTGACTATGCGTATTGAACATACTCTACATCTGTATACTAAAAAAGAATCCAAAAACAACAAGAATACATAAATTAACAAAATAAGAATTAACTCCCTAATTACCCTAATTAAACCAATGTAAAAGTCGTACTCCCTGGCAATGATGCCAAAATTTGACCACGCTCAAATTACACTTCCCAAATAAGGTATAAGAAGATCGTTATTTCAAATATAGAACCTAACAATGGTTAGGATCGATCCCACGAGGAATATGGTCTAGACTTGGAATAATTAAAGAAATTTTGAAGAATTAACCAACTTAGTTTCAGAAAGGGGAATTTATGTTGTAAAAAGCAATAACGAAAACTTATACTACGAACAAGGAAAGTGTAAGTATTACTAATTCAGTGAGAGAAGATAACTAAGGTATTAGGTTCCCTGTGAGTTCTTAACGCAGTATAACATCATAATTGTAACCTTTTCTAGTGTGTAACATATAGAATTTGTAAGTTATGTTCACCAAAGTCTATGGTCTAGCAAATAGACAAATTTCACCACGTAACTTGGTCCATCTATGGGTGTCGCATTACTAACCCTTATCTTGGTCCTAGTACAAACATCCCTTGGTCCGTTCAGGTTGATACATCAAATTATGTTATTTATCCCTTATCGCATTTATTACCCATTTGGTCCTGCAAGGAAGAATAAGGCGAATTTTAACATTAGGCACCATTAAAAAACAATCAAAATGAAGAGGTAAATAATGCATACATGCACACTTTCCAAGGATTAAAAATTATTTAATTTTTACTTTATTAGCTCTTCATGGTTCCCACAAACCTAATTGTGGATTTATGTCACGACCCAAACTTAGGGCCTAGACGTGACCAGTGAATGAGGAACCCGAAGGAACCCCAAAAAAGTGTCGTAGCATATCATTACACATTGTTGGTCACGGAAGTAATTAAAATGACAATACGAGACAAGAATAATCAAGGGAAATTGGGACTAGGGGTAAACTTCCCTATCATAATCGACAAGAAACATGAGAGTCAAGGCTCATAACACAGATATATATCATGTCAAACCACACCTGTACTACATAGAAAAGAGCGGGGGCCACGAAAAACAACCAGGAATTACCTGAATAAAGGAAAGATAGCTTTAGTACATAGCAAGAGATCATAAGCAACGTTCCCAGAATGGAGGACGCACCAACAAACTTGATAGACAGTCATACTAGCTACGTGAAGGAGGAGGATAATCAAATGGTGAACCGGTTCCTACATGGTAGCATCATGTAGGCATAGAGTATGTATTAGTACGTTTGAATGTACTAAGTATGTGGGATGCAATGCAATAAGAGATAGACATCATAGTCAAAATGCATATAGATAAACAGTAGATAACATAGTAATAATATGACATTTATGATTAATGCTTAAGTAAAATATGCTTAAATAGAATATAACATAGTGTAAGAAGAGAACATTAGACTATTGGTGGATCGTCACATCCTATCACCCTTGGTGATTGAGGTACAAACCCTGTCAATAGGTTGGTGGATTGTCACACCCTACAACCCATGGTGCTGGAGTACAAGCCCTCCGATAGATTGGTGAATCATCACAGCCTATCACCCATGGTGTTGGAGTACAAACCCCCATGATTTGTTGGTGGATCGTCGCACCCTACCACCCCTAGTGCCGAAGTACAAACCCCTTGATAGGTTGATGGGTACAAATTCCCAAAAATGTTGATGGATAGTCGCACCTTACCACCCGTAGTGCTGAAGTACAAACCCCTCAATAGGTTATCAAGCTACGAACCCCTTGACAAGGTTACCCGACGCGCAACCCTCGAGTAGGGCATGGTCACATTCCAATACTATATAGAGAATATCATATACACACATTCACTTCATCATCATTTCATCATCATTTAGTCGTTCAACTCACAAGAAATGCATTGAACCTTCAATTCCTCAAGAAACCATAGCTGATCATTTTATCAAACACTTAGAGGGTGCGTAGTGCTAGTGTAAAATCATGCAATTCAAGAGTGAAATCACACTGGATAATTCAATGTAAAACCTTCAATAGATACTTGGTAACATCCTCAAGCAATATACATCAAAATCCTTCATCAAATCTTACAATAAACCTTGGTTTCAAGGCTTAAAACATAGCAAAATAGTCACTATTTCATGAATCCCAACATAGTGTGCAGTGATTTTCATAATAAATAAGACTCATGAGTAAATCATCATTAAATTATGCAAATTTAAGTACAAGGAAGCTTGGGTATAATGGGTGAAAGGAACTCATGAAAGAAACCCACATACTTTGACTTTTGGAGAATTAAAGGAGAAACAACATACAAGAAGACGAACCATCTCAAGACCTCCAACCCAACAAACAAAGTTCAACCAAAATCACAAGACAAGATCCTATGCAGTAAGAACATGGGGGAACTCCCTTAGAGATCAATTATACCTTAAGACAAGAAACGGACTTACCCCTTTGCAACCACATTACAATCCATCCACTCAAGGATGGACTCAATAGAGAATCCACACTTAACTCTACGGGCCCTACATTCAATGGAGACTCAACACCAATGCAACTAATCCATCTTAAGCATAACATCAAAATCCACCACACTAACCTAATAATTCACAAGGCAAGACCTAATGTAATATGAACATGGATCAACATCTATGAACTTTCAAACAACAATAGGCTCACCAAAGAGATAGACCCAAAGAAAGTTCGGGACACACATGAAATCCACTAGTAACCAAAAGAATAATGAAAGAAATAGTGGCACACCGGGCCCATCAATGCAAACGCATCAAAGCCAAAGGAAATTTCAATATACCGATAACAACATCGGGCACCTCACCCCCCTTCTTGAGCCACTTACACTTCCTTCGAACATATGAACAATCCACAAACTTGTGACCTACTTCACTACATCCATAACAAGCATTGGTCTTCTTAAAGCATGGGCCACCATGGTACTTCTCACACCTTTGGCACTTGGGATTAGTCATCCCACTATGACCTCCTTTACTCTTAGAGCGCCTATGAGGACAATCCTTCCTCTTATGTCCTACTTCACCACAATCGAAACAAGCATTGGTGCCTTTGAAACACGGGCCCCTTGAACTTTATCACACATTGGACACATAGAATCACCTCTACCCCTCAGACTTTGGAACTTTCCTCTAACACGGGCTCTCGTGGCCTCACCACCTCTCCTCTTACCATTTGAAGTCTCGGAAGCATCCACTTGTTGACCGAGGTGAGTTGCCAAGTTTGTTGTCCCTATGTCCACTCCCTATAGAGAATTGTGAATCTTTCCATTAATCACATCACCGTCCTGAGTAGATCGAGACATATCCTAAAATGTAACTGTCAGATTAGCAATAAGCCCTAGGGAATCTAACTCTATCGCATGATATAGACCATAAAGAAGTGAAACATTTCTTAGAACACCTCATAGCCTCCAATTCATATTCATGGCGCACTTCACAACTATGAATATGACTCTAATCGGCACAGTATATTGGACTCTAAGAATCTAACAACTTAGTGCTCTGATACCATCTTTGTCACTACCCAAGCCTGAGGCCTAGATGTGACCGGCGAATGGAAAAACCGAAGGAACCCCAAACAAGCCTCATAACATATCATTACACATCCTTGGTCACAAAAACAATTAAAATGACAATAAGAGATAAAATATAAACATAATTAAGGAAAATTGGGAATAGGGGTAAACTTCCCTATCATAATCATCAAGAAACAAGAGAGTCAAGGCTCACAGCATAGATACATATCATATCAAACAACACCTCTACTACATAGATAAGAGCAGGAGCCACGACAAATAATCGGGCTCACCCTCATAGTCAATACATAAATAAAGGAAAGATAGCTTTAGTACATAACAAGAGATCATAAGCAATGTCTCGGAATAGAGGACTCACCAACAAGCTTGACAGACAATCGTACTAGCCACGTGAAGGAGGAGGATGATCAAGCGGTGCACCGGTTCTTACATGGTGACATCATGTAGGCATAGAGTATGCGATAGTACATTTGGATGTACTAAGTATGTGGGATGCAATGCAACAAGAGATAGATATCATAGTCAAAAAGCATAGAGATAAACAATAGATAACATAGTAACAATATGACATGTATGATTAATGCTTAAGTAAAACATGCTTACATAGAGCATAACATATGTGTAAGAAGAGACCATTAGACCATTAGTGGATCGTCACACCCTACCATCCTTGGTGATTGAGGTGTAAATCCCGTCAATAGGTTAGTGGATCATCGCACCCTACCACCCGTGGTGCCGGAGTACAAACCCCCAATAGGTTGGTGGATCATTACACTCTACTACCTGTGGTGCCGGAGTACAAATCCTCCGATAGGTTGGTGGATCGTCGTACGCTACCACCCGTGGTGCTGGAGTACAAACTCCTTGATAAGTTGATGGGTATAAACCCCTAACAATGTTGATGGATAGTCACACCCTACCACATATGGTGCTGGAGTACAAACCACCTGATAGGTTATCAAGGTACGAATCCCTTGACAATGTCACCTAGTGCGCAACCCCCGAGTAGGGCATGGTCACATTCCAACACTACATAGATAATACCATATACATACATTCACTTCATCATCATTTAGTCATTCAACTCATAAGATATGTGTTGAACCTTCAATTCCTAAAGAAATCATAGCCGAACATTTTATCAAACACCTAGAGGGTGTGTAGTGCTAGTATAAAACCATGCAATTCAAGAGTGAAATCATGCTAGATAATTCAATCTAAAACCTTCAATAGATACTTGGTAATACCCTCAAGCTATATACATCAATACCTTTCATTAAGTCTTACAATAGATCTTGGTTTTATAGCTCAAAACATAGCAAATTAGTCACAATTTCATAAATCCTAACATAGTGTGCAGAAATTTTTGTAATAAATAAGACCCATGAGTAAATCATCTTCAAATCATGCAACTTTAAGTAAAAGAAAACTTGGGTATCATGGGAAAAAGAAACCTATGAAAGAAACCCACGTACCTTGACTTTTGGAGAATCCTTGAAGAAGATTGGAGATGGAGACTTGAAGTTTGAGAGGAAATCCTTAGATCCGGAGAGGGTTTTGAGACTTGAATTTAGGAGTAAAATATTTGGCTATGTATTTGAGTGAGTATTGCGGAATATTTAGAATGATATGAAGGTGAAAAATCTCATGTGGGAAGGCTTAGGCCCAAGACTTAAAAGTCTTGGACCGAGTTAAAAAAATTGGATAGGAATAACACTAAGGCACGTCGTGCCTATAACGCGCTAATCTCACTGGAATTTGATACTTTGAAATTTTAGATTTTTCTACGGTTGCTTGAAAATCGGGCTTAGACCCTTCTCCTCCTAATGACCCCTAAATAAGAATATGAAGTTGAATTTTTGAAGTAATGCATGAATTTTAAGATATATGAAAATTACAATTCTAGGCACTTCCGTGGCATTTTTTTGGGGTTGTTACAATTTAGCTACTCATGTTCGTTGTAGATGAAGAAATTATATTTGATGTTTGCATAATTAAACACTTAGAACGAAGAATTGAAGAATTGAAAATCCAAAAATCTCCATGTAAATGGCAAATCAAAGATTCGAGAATAAGCACAAGGTGTATCTCCCAAAATATCTAAGAACAACTCAAAAAAGAAAACAATATTATGTTCTCTGATAGTCTACACATCCAAAAATAAATAAAAACTCTATTTATAGACATAATTATCCAAATCCTAAATGGACAAGAAAAATTGAATTTCGGCCCAACCACGAGCCAATGTATGACTCTTAGACTGTCTTCTACAATACTGGCTTCCATGTACAAACTCCATGTACAACTCATAGTTTGGACTATGATTCATAATTTTCTCTATCCTATTAACTTTTAGAAACTTTGAGCTTTAGTGTAGCACTCCGTATTTTCTATATGTTAGTCTTATCTATATGACACTGGATGTAGGCTTATGGTATAGGTGAGGGACTAAGCTTCTTTCATAAGAGTGATGATAATTTGAATCAGATTGAGAGTCTTTGTGATATCCCTCATGTTACAGTAGGTATGAATCTAAGTTAAACTTGACGAAAGCATTTACATTAGAGGTAATAAGGTTCTATTTGAGTTGAAAGTCTAAAGTGAAGTATTAAGACTGAATATATGGGATTAAGATTTATAAAATGAGGTAAGATAACGAGCTGCTTGCTTGACTTAATGAAACAAGTAGGTGCATTACCTAGTTAGACCTTTTGACCAGCCTAAAGGGCCAAGTAGGTGTACCACCTACTAAGACTTGTTTGACCACTTTATAGGGCCCAAGATCACTAAGCATTCACTTCAAAATTCTGGCCCAACCCAAGTAAAGGAAAAAGAGAAAAATGGGCAGCCAAGGCCCAATAAGCTAAGATCCATGAAGGCTCATGCTAAAAGCCCAAGTAGGTGCATCACCTACTTGGTATATTGTGGCCAAAAATTGAGGGGAAAGTTGGTCAAACTTGGTCCCTTTAAAAGGGAATGTAACTAGCTCCTTTTAGCCATTTTACATATGAGAAAAAAAAACAGATTTCTAAGGTTCTCTTTATTCCCCTTTTATTTTCATATAGCAACCATAAAAACCTTTAGGGTTCTTGAATATTATCCCTCATCTCAATCTAACATTGAAGGAGTGTTCAACCCTTGGCAGATATAAGTTAAGAGAGCAAGAATCCCTCACAAGTAAGGTAAGTTACTGCACTTTTCTCCCTTTCTTATGCTTGCATTAATTAGGGGACTATGCATGTATCAATGAGGTTAGAGAGGTCCCTTTTACATGATGTAATCTTGAGGGAAGTTTTGCTGGTGTTTTGTACATGCCATGGAGGGGAGTCCCTTTTAATGTCAACTATGAGCTCATTTTCAAATTTAAAGTGTAATGTTAGTAAAAACTCATGAGACAATGTTGGGATACCATAAATTCATATTGCTCCTACTACATTATGATATTTAGGGACTGTCTTATGTATGTGATGGTACAAGGTGTGACGACAAATGCAATTAGAGGAGAAGAAGTTGAAGGAACACCCTTACTTTGGTAATTACGGGCTTGCTGCCTGGTATAACTTGTGGGTGTGAGTGATCTGCCTACATATGTTTATTCACTACTAATACTAGTTTCATCACCTACTCAATTATAGATAAATATTTGGAAAAAGGAAGTTACATTGCAGTGATAACAAGGTGCACCATAAGGTATGTAAGGCTATCCTATTCGGTACTCTTCAACATGAAATCCTACACTCGTCTCACTACCAATAAGTGAGCTTCCCAAGTACTATTCCATGGCAGTGTTACCTATTAGTAAATATGTTATTTTTACATTTCCAAGCACTAGCATAAGGAATCTACTTTCGTTCATGAAGCCAATTGTGTCATTTGAACTTCTAAGTAGTACGTTAATGTCACACTTGTTTCCTATATTATTTATTCTGCCTAAGAGATTATTATCCTATCTTATGTTATTGGTGCATAGTTTCAAGGCTTGAAAATCAACATGACTACCAAAGTAACAATCTCAAAGTATTAAAGAATAACTTGAAGCAATGTCCATAGTGTGTGGGTGGCAGCTCAGGGGGAAAAACCTAGCATGGGTCCATCTCACTTGTGCATAAGGGTGGCAACCCAAGGGTGAGAGCCTAGCATGGGTCGATCCCAATTGGTACAGTTGTGAGGACAACATCCCAGGGGTTAAAATGCCTAGCATAGGTTATCCTCTTTTACCACTGATCAGCTGGTCATTTGTGTTATATGCCTAAAAGAAATTATAAAACACCGAAGGATAAAAAAAGAATGTAACATATATGGCTCGACAAGTATAACAAAGGTTGTCTCTTATTATGACATTTCCATTCATGTATTGCTACTTGATTCACTTGAGTTCTCATTTTACATATGCTACTGCCTTACATATTCAGTATATTATTTCGTACTGGCATTCCTTTTGGGGGACACTACAATTCGTGCTGCAGGTACAGGTACTCCAGCTAGTATACCTTCAGTGTAGGCACACCCAACACTCAGCTACTTTTGGTGAACGCCAAGTTGATCTAGGGCTTTCCTGAGTCAATAGTATATTCATTTTGGTGTTGTGTTATAGTTTAAAGTAAGGCAGGGCCTGTCCCGACTTATGTTATCTTATAGAGCCTTGGTAGACTTATTGTATATGGTTCAATTGCATCTTGTCTCTAAATAGTTATAGCCTCAATGGCCAAGTCAGGTATGTAAGTTTCGGTGCTACTTATTTTGATCTCTTATCTCTATTGCTCATATGAACTCATCACCGATGTGTACTTTTCATAGTCATATGCATAGTAAGCACATATTGTATGTTGGTTCTCTCGGGTCTTGAGGGAATCGAGTGCATGTCCGTCTTTATAGATTTAGAAGCGTGATATAAGTGGTATCAGAGTAGGTCATCATAGGGAGTCTACAAAGTCGTGTCTACATAGAGTCTTACTTATAAGTTTATTGTGCACCACATCTATAAACATGAGGCTACAGGATATTTAGGAGTTGCCTCTTTCATTTCATTTCCTAGATTATTCCATAGAGCCATTATTATGGGTAGATCATATCTAATCCCTAAATTATTATTTTTATATATAGCAAAAGATGCCTACCATAAGGAGAATAACTACAAGTAAGAAGATAGATCTTGGGGAAGGGACCAGCCAATCACAAGCTAGACCTAATCAAAGTGAGAGTCCAGATGAGTCTTTATCACAGAGTTCCCCAACTCCTCCAGCCCTAGAGGAGCTAAAGAGGGAAGCAACACCTCAAGAGCCTCTTATTAATGCTTCTAATCAAGATATAAGGAATGTAATCCAGTTGTTAACTCGTATAATTGTTGGTCAAGGCCAAAGGCAAGAAGGTCTAGTTATGGGTGCTGGTGGTGTAGATAGGGAAGCTAGCACATGAATACGTGACTTTCTTAATTTGGATCCTCTTTCATTTACTGAGTCATCTCCTAATAAATATCCATAAGACTTTGTTGACCAAATCCAACGAACCTTGGAAGTTATGCATGTAAGCGGTATAGAAGCTATTAAACTAGCAACATATAGATTAAAAAGGGTGGCTGTATTGTGGTATGAAACTTAGAAGCAATCCAGGGGTATAGATTCATGTCTAGTTGTTTGGAAAAGGTTTAAGAAGGCATTTCTTGACCACCATCTACCATTGGAGATTTGAGAGTCCCGTGCAAATCGATTCTTAAATCTCCACACCAAGAAGGTATGAGTGTGAGAGAGTACAGTCTCCAATTTAATTCCTTGGCCAGGTATGCTCCTAATGTGGTTGCTACTATGGAGGATCAAGTTCATCGATATGTGGATAGATTAG
Source organism: Solanum clarkiae (assembly GCA_011800125.2). Classification (NCBI taxonomy): domain Eukaryota; kingdom Viridiplantae; phylum Streptophyta; class Magnoliopsida; order Solanales; family Solanaceae; genus Solanum; species Solanum clarkiae. The sequence continues at coordinate 27,383 of JAABOM020048358.1, read as the reverse complement.
ATCTCTACTTGGTTAGAGATTGCACTATCACATCTTTGGATAAAGATGTGGATATAGCAAGAATGCAAGCTTTTGCACAAAAGTTGGAGGATCAAAGGCAACATAGGAGGACCTAAGAGTTGGAAAGAGCACAGTCTAAGAGGGCTAGATCTACAAGGTAGGTTACAACATCCCAAGCTGAGTTTAGGCCTTAATTTTCTAGACCACTCAGGCCATCATTTTCCTACTCTACAACTAGTGATCCACCTCGATATTGAGGAATTGGGGGAAATCTGTTTAGGCAACAAGGTGGAATCTCAGGTTCATGAACAACAGAGCACAAAGAGCAAGGGAGTATGAGCCAATCAAGACCTCCTCAATAGCCTTGTAAGAAATGCAAGAGGACTCATCTAGGTGTATGCCGATGTAGGACATGTTTGTTTTTTGTGTGGTACACTAGGTCATATGACGAGAAATTGCCCTCAATGGGATATGGGTGATATGGCCCAACCTACTGGATCAGTTGCATCATCATCATCAATAGTGTCTTCCTTAGGTAGGGGTCTAGAATTATCTACAGGACATGGTAGGGATGTTAGAGGGGAAGCTAGTTCGAGTGGAGCTCAAAATCGCACGTATGTTCTAGAAGATCGGTAAAATTTTGAGGCTTTCCCAAATGTGGTTATAGGTACATTGTCCATCTTTTCAGATATTGTATATACATTATTTGATCCAGGATATACTCTATCATATGTTACCCTATTAATTGCTGGGAAGTTCCAAAGATACTCGAAGTATTGATTAAACCATTTGAAGTGTCTACGCCAATTAGTGAGTCCATTATAGCTACAAGGGTCTATCACAATTGCATAGTAACTGTGTGTGATTGTGACACATTGGCTGACTTTGTTGAGCTAGAAATGGTAGATTTTGATGTTATAATGGGTATGGATTGGTTGGCTTCTTGTTATGCCATAGCGGATTGCCGAACTAAGATGGTGCAGTTCCATTTTCCAAAGGAGGCAGTCCTTATATGGAAAGGTAATATTGCGGCACCAAGAGGTAGGTTTATTTCTTATTTTAAGTGCCATTTAGTGAGGGTGAAATATATGGGTGCAGATCCCCTAATCCTTCAATCTGTTCCGGTGGTGAATGAATTTTCAAATATATTTCCTGAAGATCTTCCAGGTTTTCCTCCTTTACGAGACGTTGAATTTGGTATTGATATGCTCCCATATACACAACATATATCCGTTCCTCCATATAGAATAGCTTCGATAGAATTACGGGAGTTAAAAGAGCAATTGAAAGATTTGCTAGAGAAGGGATTTATACGGCCTAGTATATCCCTTTAGGGAGCACCAATTTTATTTATATGCAAGAAAGATGGCTTGTTGAGGATGTGTATTGACTATTGATAGTTAAATAAGGCGACAATAGAGAACAAATATCCCTTCCCTAAAATTGATGATTTATTTGATTATTTATAGAGTGCTAAGTGTTTTTCAAAGATTGACGTGAGGTCGGGTTACCACCAAGTGAGAGTCAACAATCAAATATACCCAAGATAGCTTTTCAAACACGATATGGTCATTTTGAGTTCTTAGTCATGTCATTGGGCTAACTAATTTACCAGGAGTTTTTATGGATTTGATGAATAGGGTGTTCAAGCTGTTTTTGGATGTGTTTGTGATAGTATTCATAGATGACATTTTGGTGTATTCTTGATCAGAATAGGATCATGCTAATCACCTGCAACAAGTGTTACAAATTCTTCGTGATCGTAAGTTATATGTAAAGTTTTTTAAGAGCGAGTTTTGGATGAGATCCGTGGCACTCTTAGGACACATTGTATCTGATGAAGGAATAAGGGTTGATATCCAAAAGACAAAAGCTGTGAAGAACTGACCAAGACCTACCACACCTGTAGAGGTTCGTAGTTTCCTTGGGCTAATAGGTTATTATAGAAGGTTTGTTGAAGGGATCTCTTGGATTTTAGCATCTTTAACCATGATAATGTATAAGGCAGTCAAGTTCCAATAGAGCGATGCATGTGAAAGAAGCTTCCAAGAGCTGAAAAATAAATTGACGATAGTACGTATATTAGTAGTTCCTAATGAAACAGAAAGTTATGCGGTGTATTATGACACTTCGGGAGTGGGTTTAGGATGTGTCTTGATGTAGCATGATAAACTAATGGCTTATGCCTCAAGGCAGTTGTATCCACATGAGAAAAACTATCCAACCCATGCGTTAGAGCTAGAGACAATTATATTTGCTTTGAAGATATGGTATCATTATTTGTATGGAGTTCAAGTTGACATATATACTGATCATAAGAGTCTACAATATATCTTTAAGAAAAAAAGACCTGAATCTAAAGCAACGAAGATGGCTTGAGTTATTAAAAGATTATGAACATCGATATTTTTTACCACCCCGGGAGGGCAAATATGGTCGCGGATGCTTTAAGCCGTAAGGCAATGGCAAGCACCTTTGGACAGTCCATAATAGGACAAGAGATAAGTAAAGATCTACGTCAATTAGCTATCCTGGGGGTTCACCTTCTTGAATCTCCAGATGAAGGATTTATTGTGCAAAATGCAGTAGAATCCTCATTGATAGTGTGAAGTGAAAGAAAAATAGTACATAAATCCCATTCTATTATGGCTTAAGGAGAATGTACAACAAGGTATGACAAAGGCATTTGAGCTCATGTAAGAGGGGGTACTTCGAAGTCAAAATAGATTGTGTGTACCTGATGTAGATGGGATAAAAAGGAGAATTATGATGGAAGCACATCATTCAAGATATTTGGTCTATTCGGGCTCAACCAAATTTATCATGACTTGGAGGAAGTATATTGGTGGGGTAAATGAAGAAGGACATTGCAGAATTCGTGGCTGAATGTCCAAATTGTTAACAAGTTGAAGTAGATCACCAAAATCCGGGAGGCTATATACAACATATAGAACTTCCAATTTGGAAGTGGGATACAATCAACATGGATTTTGATACTGGGTTACCTCGCTTATTTAGAAAGTTCGACTCCATATGGGTAGTTGTTTATAGACTCACCAAATCAGCATACTTCTTTTAGTGAAAACTACTTATACAGTCGAAAAGTATGTAAAATTATACATTAAAGAGATAGTTCGACTGCACGGAGTGCCAATCTCTATTATATCTGATAGGGGATCTCAATTCACTGCAAATTTTTGAAAGTCATTTCAGAGAAGTTTGGGGATGCAAGTGAATTTAAGCACAACCTTTCACCCTCAAATGGATAGTCAAGTAGAACGCACAATCCAAACACTTGGGGATATGCTTCGAGCTTGTTTATTAGACTTCAAAGGTATTTGAGATGATCATTTGCCACTTATTGAATTTTCTTACAACAATGCTACTACTCAAGTATCAAAATGGCACCTTACAAAGCCTTACATGGAAGAAAATGTAGATCACCAATTGACTGGTTTGAAGCAGGTGAAACTGCCTTATTTGGATCTTTTTCATCAAGCTATGGAGAAAGTCAAGATAATATAATAGCGGCTAGCAGCAGCTCAAAGTCGATAGAAATCATATATAGATGTTAGAGGGAGAGGACTAGAATTTTCATAAGAGATTGGGTGTTCTTGAAGGTGTCTCCAATGAAAGGGGTAATGAGATTTGGTAAGAAGGGAAAGTTGATTCCATGCTACATAAGACCATATCAGATTGTTAAAAGAGTTGGCCTAGTTACATATGAATTAGAGCTACCATAGGAACTTTCTGCAGTCCATCCAGTATTTCACGTTTCAATGCTTCGAAAGTGCTAGGTGACCCATCCCGTATCATTCCAACTAAATATGTATAGGTTACAGAAGGTATCAACTATGACGAAGTACCCATTGCTATTCTAGATCAATAAGTCAAGAAGTTAAGAAATAAAAAAAGTAGCTTCCATGAAAGTACTATAGAGGAACAAGCAAGTTGAAGAGGTTACTTAAGAAGTGGAAGAAGCAACGAGATCCAAGTACCCCCATCTCTTTCAGCCCATAGAGAAAAATGAAAAAATTTGGAGTTGAGGCATTCACAAGTAAGTATGTGTCTATATGGATCATATGGTTACTAGTAGTGTGTAACTTAGGCTTGAACTTGTTTCAACAGACTAACTATACTATCATTCGAGGACAAATGTTCCTAAGGGAGGGAAGATGAAAAACTCCATATTTTTGATATGTTAGTCCTATCTATATGACACTAAATATAGGCTAATGATATAGGTGAGGGACTAAGCTTCTTTCATAAGAGTGATGATAATTTGAATTAGATCGAGAGTTGTTGTGATATCCCTCATGTTCCAAAGGGTATGAATCCAAGTTAAACTTGACGAAAGCATTTAAATTTGAGGTAATAAGGTGCAATTTGAGTTGAAAGTCCAATGTGAATTATTAAGACACAATATATGAGATTAATATTTAGAAAATGAGGTAAGATAATGAGCTGCTTTCTTGGCTTAATGCAGCAAGTAGGTGCATCACCTAATTAGACTTTATGACCAGCCTAAAGGGCCAAGTAGCTGCACCACCTACTAAGATTTGGTTGACCACCTTATAGGACCCAAGATCACTAAGCATTCACTTGAAAATTCTGGCCAAACCCAAGTAAAGAAAAAAGAGAACAATGGGTAGCCAAGGCCCAATAAACTAAGACCCATGAAGCCCCAAGCTAAAAGTCCAAGTAGGTGTATCACCTACTTGGTGTATGTGGCCGACCAAACTTGGTATCCATTTTACACTTGAGAAAACATCTGATTTCTAAGGTTCTCCTTTTTCCCCTTCTATCTTCATATAGTAGCCATAAAAACATTTAAGATTCTTGAGTATTATCCCTCATCTCAAGCTAAGATTGAACGAGTGTTCAACCCTTTTAAGATATAAGTTAAAAGAGCAAGAATCCCTCACAAGTAAGGTATGTTACTGCACTTTTCTCCCTTTCTTGTGCTTGAGTTAATTAGGGGATTGTGCATGTATCAATGAGGTTGGGGAGGTCCCTTTTACATGATGTAATCTTGTAGGAAGGTTTGCTGGTGGTTTGTGCATGTTGGGATATCCATGAAGGGGAGTACCCTTTAATTCAATTGTGAGCTCATTTTAGAATTTAAAGTGTAATGTTAGTAAAAACTCATGAGACAATGTTGGGATATGGTAAGTTCATATTGCTCCTACTAAATCATGATACTTAGGGGCTATTTTATGTATGGGATGGTACGAGGTGTGATCACAAATGCAATTAGAGGAGAAGAAGTTGAAGGAACTCCCTTAGTTTGGTAATTATGGGCTTGCTGCCTGGTATAACTTGTGGCTGTGAGTGAACTGACTAGATGTATTTATTCACTGCTAATACTAGTTTCTTCACCTACTTAATTATATATAAATATTTGGAAAACGGGGAGGTTACATTGCGGTGATAACAAGGTGCACCACAAGGTATATAAGGCTATCCTATTTCGTATTATTCAACATGAAATCTGACACTCGTATCACTACCAATAAGTGAGCTTCCCATGTTTTATTCCATGGAAGTTTTACCTATTAGTAAATCTGTGAGTTTACTTTTTCAAGAACTAGCATGAGGAGTCTACTTTCGTTCATGAAGCCAATTGTGTCATTTGAACTCCTAAGTAGTATGTCAATGTCACACTTGTTTCCTATATTATTTGTACTTCCTATGAGACTATTATCCTATCTTATGTTACTGGTACATAGTTTCAAAGCTTAAAAATCAGCATGACCACCAAAGTAACATTCTTAAAGTAAGAATAACTTGAAGCTATGTTCATAGTGTGTGGGTGGCAACCCAGGGGAAAAAGCCTAGCATGTGTTGATCTCACTTGTGCATAAGGGTGGCAACCTAGGGGCGAGAGCCTAGCATGGATCGATCCCAATTGGTACAGTTATGAGGACAACATCTGAAGGGTTAAAATTCATAGCATGGGTCATCCTCTTTTACCACTGATCAATTGGTCATTTGTGTTACATGCCTAAAAGAAATTATAAAGTACCGAAGGGTAAAGAAAGGAATGTAACATACATGGCTCCATAAGTATAACAAAGCTGGTCTCTTATTATGACATGTGCATTCATGTATTACTACTTGATTTCACTCGAGTTCTCATTTTACATATGTTATTGCCTTACATATTTAGTACGTTATTTCATACTGACGTCCCTTTTGGGGGACACTGCAATTCATCCTACTGGTACAGGTACTCTAGCTAGTAGACCTTTGGTGTAGGCACACCCGACACTCAGCTACTTCTGGTGAGGTCCAAATTGATTTGAGGCTTTACTGAGTCTGTAGTATTTGCATGTTGGTGTTGTGTTTTAGTTTAAAGTAAGGCGGGGCCTATCCCAACCTATGTTGTCTTATAGAGGCTTTGTAGACTTATTATAAAGGTTCAGTTGCATCTTGTCTCTAAACAGTTATGGCCTTAACGGCCAAGTCTGGTATACAAGTTTTGGTGCCGCCTATTTTGATCTCTTATCTCTATAGCTCATATGAACTTATCACCGATGTGTAGTTGTCATAGTCATATGCATAGTAAGCATAAGTCGTATCTTGATTCTCTAGGGTCTTGAGGGCATCAAGTGCCTATCTATTTTTATAGATTTGGAGTCGTGGCATTTATTCCCGCGAATAAGTCAATGGGTCGTGGAATGAACCACGACCTATCCTATTAATTGTCACTTCGTCTTTAGAATATCATTCAAACTCTGGATCAGTACCACAAACATCCACCTACGGTTGTGGATCAAACCATGACCTTTAGGTGGTCTCGTACTAATAAAAAAATTGGAAGACTTTGGCAATATTCACAAAAACATCTTGAATCCTATAATCCTATAAAAACAACACAAATACATATCAAATCTACTAAAATCACTAGAGAACACACAAAATTCTATGTTTTAAAATATTAAAAGTATTGTATTTTGGAGGCACATCAGCGGGATCTGGATTTGAGGTAGAAGAGGTGGATTGAGCCCCTGAAAGACTATGATTTTATTATTCCCTATCATCTCCGAAAATCTAATGTAGTGGGTGATGCAATAAGTAGGAGGGCTTCCAGCATGAGGAGTCTTGCAGCTATTCGAGTTAAGGAGCAACTCTGGCCAAAGATGTTCAGAGATTGGCTAATTGTTATGTGAGATTACAGCTTTCTGATTAGGGTGGAGTGCTTGCTTTCATAGAGACCCGCTCATCTTTAATACATTAGATTTGTGAGGGGCAGTTTGAGAATGAGAAGTTGTGTATCATTCGGGATAAGGTGGCTAGCGGTGAAACAAGGGAAGCGATACTTGATTTTGGTGGTTTTTTAAGGATCAAGAGTCACAATTTTGAGGCCAAGGTGGTTGACTTTATCATATTAATACTTGAGGAGGCTAATTGTACCAGGTATTCCATTCATCCAGGATTGGCGAAGATATACCATGACCTGAGTTGGCATTATTGGTGGTGTGGTATGAAGAAAGACATCACCGAATTTGTGTCTAAGTGTTTGACTTGTTAGTAGGTTAAGTGTGAACATAAGAGACTTGGAGGTGAGTTTCAAAGATTGCCCATTTCCACTTGAAAGTGAAAGAGGATTATTATGGACTTTGTGGTAGGTTTTCCCTCTATCGTAGGAGATTTTGACTCTATTGGGGTTGTGGTTGACTAATTTACGAAGTCTGCTCATTTCATTCTAGTTAAGGTTAAGTTCACAGTAGAGAGGTTGGCCCAACTTTATATTAGCCAGATTGTTAGGCGTCATGGGGTTCCTGTTTCTATCATATCAAGGTTCCTTATTCACATCTTACTTTTGGAAGGCCTTACAATATGGTTTGGGTACTCATTTGGATATGAGTACATTTTTTCAGCCTCAGATTGATGGGCAGTCTAAGAGGACCATTCTGGTACTAGAGGTTATGCTACAAGCATGTGTCATTGATTTTGGTGCTAGATAGGATCAGTACTTGGCCTTGGTGGAATTTTCTTACAACAATAGTTACTATTCCAACATTTAGAAGGCTCTCTTTGAGTCTTTGTATGGCTGGAGATATAGATTGCCTATCAGATGGTTTGACTCAGTAGCGGTGGAGAGCATGGGTACAAATACGTTGAGATAGGATCTATAGCAAGTGCGGTTGATTTAGAGTAGGTTGATGACAACTCAGAGTCACCGAAAGAGCTATACAAATAGGCGAGTTCGACCTTTGGTATTTATAGTTAGTGACAGGGTATGGTTGAAGAACTCACTGTTGAAGGGTGTTATGAGGTTCAGGAATAAGGGAAAGCTCAGTCCAAGGTATATTGGTCCTTTTAAGATTCTAGATAGGGTGGGATAGGTGGCCCACATACTTGCCTTGACACCTATCCTATTTTCAATTCGTTCTGTGTTTCATGTCCCTATGCTACAGTGTTGTATTTTGAACAATTCTCATGTGATCTTCTTAATTCAGTTGAGTTGAGCCCAGGTTTGACTTATGAGGAGCAGCTAGCGGCTATTTTAGGCAGGGAGGTGACAAAGTTCAGGACTAAGGTGATAGCTTGAGTGAAGGTCCAATCGCATCAGAGGCCCATGAGTGAGGCTACATGGGAGATAGAGGTGGATATATGTGCCCGATGCCTTGAGCTTCTAAGTCTTCAGGTATGTTCCTTATATCATGTTCGAGTACGAACATAGTTTTTAGTAGTGGATGATGTAATGACTTCGAAGGTCACTTTTTGATTTACAATAGAATTACTATTTTCTCCTTCTCAAAAATTGCCTTGACTCATTTTTGGTTGAGTCCAAAAGTTGGATTTCAAAAACCTTGTAAAAAGTTAAAATTTTTCTAAAGAAAAAATTTTTAAAGGTAAAGTTGAAATTATGAGTTTTGAGGTAATCTTGAGTTTTGAATATCAAAACGCAATTCTGCCAATTCCCTCAACTCCAGAGTGCGGATTTGGTCTAGGAGAACTGACAGAATTGAATTCGGAATTAAAATGGAGATTTTGGACCCAAAGTTATATTTAGTTGCATTTGGATTGTATTTTGACGTAGGTCGAATTTAGAGCTCAAAATCTCAAATCAGAATTCTGACGGTTCCAGTGGTTTTAGGTGGTGTTAACACTACAAATGGTCTCATTGTAATTTTTAGAGTTCTCGAGGGTATTTAATTTGGGTATTTTGAGTTTTAACTACTTTCTTTGAGTCCTATCGTGTTTTGAGCCTAGAAGGACTCAAACTCTGATTCCAATGGTTCTATAGAGTCTGAAGCATAGATTCTGAAACATAGATTCTGGTAGGGGATTCATATCTAGTTTGTGTTCATGAGATTCAAAAGAATCTCGAGCGTCTGTTCTAAGTTTTGCAATAGCTGATTTGACTGCAATCTAGTGCAAAAGAAATTGAGCTCCACATTCGTGGCATTAACCTTCGTATTTGCGAAGGCTTATCTTCTGAGGGCTCTGCGTTTGCAGCGTACTGAGCTGCTAAATAGTGTTTTAATTTTAAATGACAAAAATTAGGAGTTTTTACCATTTTAAACATTTCTAAGCTCGATTTTTGGGAGAATTTCAAGACAAAGCTTTTCAATAACGTATTTCTAACATATATCTTCAATTTCTATTGATTAATTTATGATTTTAACATCAAAATTTGGGTATTGAATTGGAAAATTTGGAATTTTCTTGGACATGTATTCTTGATAGAAATATGATGATTTTGAGCTCATTGCAAGTCCCTTTTTAAAACGATTTTCACCATTAGATTCCATATTATTTGGGGAACATTTTTATGTAAAAAAAATTTAGATTTCAAAAATTTTTTGGTATGAGATTTTTGGACTATTTTGCCTTTTTCACTCAAATTGCTTGATTTTAGTGTCATTGGACTTATAATATAATTGTGATTTTATAGTTGGCTAGATTGTGGTGATTTTGAGTGTCACAAAAGGGTAAAAGGCTTGAATTTTGAGTTAACTGATGTTTTTTAAGAAGATCCTTCCCAGTGTGCCAAGCCCCCTCCCAACGATCTCAGGCCATGGTCTGGGTCAATGAACTAGTCTCGTCCCCCTAACCTAAGAGTTCTGGTTATGACCAGCCGAAAACAGGTCTTCTAGATGCCTTATAACTCTCTGGTCTAAATGCTCGAAATGAGCGATATTCACTTGGAACCTAGAGATTCAAACAGGCACAGGTCAACCAAAAACATATTGCCGAGCTAAGGGATTTCTTGCTATTGTACCCCCTACTGAGCCGTGGGGTCTTGCTTGGCTATGCCTCGGATCTCTACATGCAATTCGCTCACTCCAGGAAGAGCGTACGGAAAGAGATAACATTTTCTAGGCTTTTAGCTTTTAGAATCCTCTTTCTCTCTGATCCTTCGTGCGTTCTTTATCCTATTCAATTAAGGAAAGTGAACTATTAGTCTTTTATTAAGTATGATTGAACCTTGTATTATCCTATATTAGTAGGTTTGAATGATTTGCAGCATGAAACAGGATAAAATTATATTATTACAGGCTTTGATTATGGGATTTCGGATTGGGTTTTTGTTAATGCGGTGAATCCTTGACAGTGAAATAAATGTAGGATTATGAATACTTATGAGCTTGTGGATTATTTGATATTTATATTGAAACTGTACTGGAATTGAAATTTGTAGTGATATTGAGATTGTATTGTGAAATAATTGTGGAATTGTGAATACTTGTGGATTTGTGAATCATCCAATATTGATTGTTGAATAAATGATTCATGTGGACATTCTGTACATTCTTAGGAAAGTGATTATAGTATGTTGACAAATATTTCTTGATATTTCATTCATGATGAAAAGTTGAAGGAAAATGATTCCGACTAGAAAAAGAAATAGAAAGCTGAAGGAAAACAGTTCCAACTAGAAAAAGAAAAGAAATGAAAAGCCAAAGAAAAATGATTTCGGCTAGATATGGAAGTAAATGCCAAAGGAAAATAGTTTTGAAGGATAAATGGTCCACGTATGGCCCCCATGGTTCTGTGTCAGTGGATGTGTATCAGAGGATAGACATGTATCATGATTATTTGACATTGCATTACATTGTTACATTTCATAGCATTCATTCTATTTCATATAATTATTTTCTTGAAATTGTTATATGTCCTATGTGTGATATGTTGAATGCTTTGAACGTTGTACATTGTTGAGATTTAACTATTACAAGTTTGATAAAGACCAATTACTCTTGGATAGAGTATTAGAAAGATCTATAAAGACTATGATATATGATGATAACTTGAGCCTTGTACCTTGTGAATATTGGACTGCTGTGATACTGTGTTATGAGACTGTAATTGCTTATATTACTGACAAATTATTATACTACTTGACTCTGGAGATCAACTGATTATTCTGAGGTAGTATTCTATAATGTGCATACATATACATATTGTAGTTGTACTGGAACTTTTCTAAGTGCAAGTGTGTAGTTTGTCGGTATGTGATTGGGTGGATAAGATTACGTGTTCTTCATTTCTTTACTTCAAGTTTAGTTTCCGTTTGCTAATTATCGTACTTTTTTTGTTTTCACTCCTTGCTATATTTTTGTAGGTTGTAAGCTCGATTCTTCTTGATTAGATATCTCACTGTCAAATCGAGCTTTTGGATTTTTTGAGAGATAGTTGTTTGTCGCTTCAACAGACCCTCAAGGATTCTACATTTATGTTATGTTATACTCGAGAACTAGACATTGAGACTTGTATTTCTTTGAGTGTTATTATCTAATGACTTTTACACATGACACCAGTTCTAGAATGGTTTTAGTTCGATTTCCTTATGTATATCTACTATTTTAGACTCTTTTACCTTCCACCTTTTATTATTATATTGTACTATTCGAGTTTTGGCTGACTCGCCTTGGTGGGATAGGTGAGTGCCATCATACCTGAATTTTAGGTCGTAAAAAGTTATAAGGGTGAGAACTGTTGAAGTTAGTTAGAAGCTTCTAGATACATGTACAGTGAAACGATCCCAAAAGGTGCCTGAAAATGTGCCTCGGAAATGTCCATAATCATAATTTCCATATATTTCAAAATCTGTGCATGATATCAAAAATCTGACTTCATATTCTTGATCTGGGGGAAAATTTGAGTAGGAAATGGGTCTAACCCCGATTTTAGAGCAACCATAGCAAAATTTTATTTTCACAAAAATTTCACTTCTAGAGGTTGTTTGTGTTGGCTCCATAACGGGTCTAGTGTATTTTGTCGCCAGTTTTTCAGTTTCGGCCTAAGACTTTAGGGTCTTGAGCCTAAGCCTTCCGATGCGTAAAAACACCTATACTTAGTTATTTTCAACATCATACCATACAAGACATTCCCCAAAACCTTCTCAAATTCAAGTTTCCCAATCTCATTTTGGATCTAAGGATTTCAATCAAGCTTAAAGTTCTCAATCAGATCTTCATCAAGAAAACCTCCAAAGTTGAGGTATGTGGGTTTCAATCATTCGGTCCTTTCACCCATTGTGCCCAACCTTCTTTTTTACACAAATTGCATATTTCTAAGTTGATTTACTTATGGGTCTTACTTATTATGAATTTGATTATGAACTATGTTGGAGTCTTTTAAAAGTGTGTTGTTAAGCATGTTTGAGCTATGAATCTATGATCTATTTTGAGATTTGATGAAGGGTTTCAATGTATATTGCATGAGGGTATTACCAAGTGTTGATTTACTTCAAGTTTTCTTATATGATTTCACTCTTGAATTACATAATTTTATACTAGCATTACACACCCACCAAATATTTGATAAAATGTCCGGTGAAGGTATCTTGAGTTGTTGCAAGCCTAATGCATGATATATGAGTTAAGTGACTTTATGATGATGAAAGGAATGTACATATGAGTTTTTATCATAGAAAGTATCTGTAATGTTGTAAGTTGACCACGCCAAAGATGAGGGGTATGTACCTCATCCACCTTGTCGGGTGGTGGCAATCCCGTACTACCATATATAAGGGGTATGTACCTCATCCACCTTGTCGGGTGATGGCAATCCCGTATTACCGAAGATGAGGGGTATGTACCTTATCCACCTTCCAAGCGGGTGGCATGCCTTAGATTCCAAGTACTAAGTTGCTTGATCTATGATGATGGTCTCTTCCTACATATGTAATATGTTCTATATAAGCATGTTTTACTTCAAACATTGTTCACACATGCCATGTTGCTAATATACTATCTCTTGCTTAATATTATGCATTTCGATTATGTTGCCTATCTCTTGTTGCATTGCATCCTACATACTTAGTACATTCAGATGTACTAATGCATACTTTATGCCTAGATGATGTTACCATGTAGGAACCAGAGCTCCACTTAATCACCTACCTCCCCATGGCTGGTATTATCTTTGAAGCAAGTTTGGTGAGTCCTCAACTCCGAGGACGATATCTTTTGATCTTAAGATATACAAAGAACTCTCTTTCTTTTATTGTATGCTTTTGACTATGAGGGTAAGCCTGGAAAGTTTTCTTGGCCCTCACTCAATTCTAAGATTAGAGCTGTTGTTGGGTAAGATATGTAATTATGCTTGAGCTTGACTTTCTTGACTCTTGCATGTTTTTAAGCTATGAAAGACACCCTTAGCCCCTTTACCTTTATTTTATGTTCTCTTGTTGTTGCTTAATTTCTTCCGCGACCAAGGATGTATAGTGATATGCTAAGAGGCTTATTTGGGGTCTCTTAGAGTTCTCCACTCACCGTATCACGTCTATGCCCTAGGTTCGAGTTATAGGACCATAAATAGTTGGTATGATTATTGGGTATAGACTCCTGATCACAATCTTTTTTTTGATGAAATTTCCTCTTCTCTGATATATCTCTGCTTCTATCATACAGATATTTGAAGATTGTAGAAATATTTTCTCACACATAATATAGTTGTCACGATCCAAGCTTAGGGAGTAGACATGACACAGCAAATAGGGAACCCGAAGGAATCCCAAACAAGCCTCTCAGCATATCAATCAAACATCCTTGGTCACGGAAGCATAATAACAACAACAAGAGATCAAAATAAGGGGAATGAGACTAAGGGAAGTCTTTGATAATCATAAAATACTCAAGAGTCAAGCTTATAATATAAGTACATCAATTATTCCAATAACACTTCTAACATAGATTGGAGCGGTGGCCAAGACACTTTTCGCGCTCACCCTTATAGCATCAAATGTTCAACATAAATAGATATCAAATAGTAAGAGTAGCATCGCTAATGTCCCCGGACTTGAGGACTCACCAAAGCTTATCTTCCAAAATGCCAATACCAGCCACGTGGAGGATGACTGAGAGGTTCTTTGGTTCCTACTACTAACATTATGTAGGCATAGAGTATGCATTAGTATGTTTGAATGTACTAAGTATGTAGGATGCAATGTAACAAGACATAAGCCAACATAGTCAAAATGCATAATCATAAACAATGGATAAATATAGTATCAATATGGCATTAACGATCTAAAACATGCTTGTAATTCATATAACTTGTATAGAACATAATACTTGTGTAGGGAGAGACCATAATCATCATAGACCAAGCAACTACTACTTGGAACCCAAGGAAAATCACTACTCATTTTAAAATTTGAAATGTTCTTATGAATACATATCCTCTTTGCTTTGTTGGACATTATTATTCAGTTTGTATGGGTAGGAAGAAGTTGACGAAGAAGAAAATGACAAAAAAGAAGAAACAGTGGCAGGACTGAAAAAGATGAAGAAGAGGACGAAGATGACGAAGAAGAACAAACAGAGGTGAACTTTTTTTTGGGTACTCTGAAATCTTTTAAGATTCTAAATTTCTTCACATTTTGAAATCTTTTATGGGTAGGAAGAAGAAGACGAAGAAGACAAAACAGAGGAGAACTGAAAAAGACGAAAAAGAGGAAAAAGATGAGGAAGAAGAACAAACAGAGGTGAATTATTTGGATACTCTCAAATCTTTTATGATTCTGATTTCTTTACAGTTTTTAATCTTCTATGGGTCCTTTGTTCTTTTTAATTTCTTGAAAAGCTGTAACAAATAGTTCAAGGAAAATGTTTTCTTGAACAATTGCTTTGGAAATTTTTCGCCAATTGATATCTAAAGAAAAATCTTAATCATCATCTTCATTTGGGTTACCATTAATATCTTATTTGTACCATGTATTGCTATATCGGTAAGTATCATGTATATCAAAATAATCACTGTATTGCTCATACGTTTGTACAACCCATTTATCATTTTGATAATTCATTTAACTTACTGTGTGATCACTCCATTGCTTATACATTTGTACAACCCATATATCAAGATTTACTTCTGATTTTTGATTTTTATTCACCAATGAACTCTAAATTTTCATTCTTTTTCTTTTTTCTTCACATAAATATTTTTGGAGAACAATTTGAATTTTTTGAAGCGAATCAATTAGAATCCAATTGAAAAAAATGACATTTTAATTGCATGAATCGTGGGATTGCATGACTGAATGACCTTATTTTCGATAAAAAATAGAAATGACTGTGTTTTTATAAACTTGATAATTGATTAAAGTTTTGCAACTTGCAATGAAACTTAATTAAAAAAAATTTTGATAAAAAAATCAAACTTTATAGAATAAATCAGAAGTATTGATACAAGAAAATTTGAAGTATAAAACTTGATACAATGAAACCTAATACTAAACAAAAATTTTGATATAATTAATCAAACTTGATACAAAGATAGTAGAAGTATAAAATTGAAATTGGTACAAGCAAATCTGAAAGTTTTGCAACTTGATACATGTAACTTTTTAACTATATATGATACACGATTTTGTATTTGGGTACCATGCTCATAGTATCAAGTTACTACAAATCTAGTCATTTTGATATGTAACTATCAGAAAATACAACTTCTTATACGTACAATTAAACATTTCATAATCTGTATCAAAACAATATCTCAATGAAAAACTTATTCTGAATCTGATTTATTATAAGAAAAAATTTATCAAAACAAATTATTCAATACATTTACTCTAAATACAAATGAACTCTCATATTTTTCCAATACAACAAAATCAGATGATCAATTCAAATAACCACTTGCAAATGGCCTGGTTAATATATATTAATTATTATTCAATAATTAGAGAAATGAAACTTTTTAAATGTATGTAAGATGGTTTTAATTAAATTTTTTATAAGTACTCATATGACTTTTATATTTTTTGTTTTAAAAATTTAATATAAATGTTTATGTTGGCCAAACTTAGTGTATCAGCTCCCAAACACATTAGATTTGAAAAAAGTTTGCACAGTTTAATATATCATATGCCATGATATAGTATTGTTTTGTAATATTCCTTGAAAATGCATGTATCACTTCACATGATACTTGACAATGATAATGTACATGAGTTTATATTAGCAAATTTACTGATAAATTATATCATTTATGAAAAAAATTCTTATGTATCATATTACATGATACCTGAATAAAAACTTGCTTACAGGGGTTTTCATCATATGTCACAATACAATATTATTTAAAAAAAAATACCAGATATATATTATATTATAACTCATTACATAAATGCTTATTAATCAAATATAATATTTATATACCATAAATTTATAAAAGAAATAATTTAGCATGATTCATGACGATAAAAATGTGAATCGTATTGTGTGTTACATCAAATTATTGGAAGCACTGTACAAGTATCATTAATCATGATACAATGACTATTTATGCTAATTGATTCGATAACCAAGTAAGAAAACATAAATTTTATATATGTATCAGTTACACAAGTAATTGAAAAGAGAAAGATATTATGGTAACCCAATTATACATTGATTCATACAGAAGGATAAGTTTATACACGATACAATAAGTCATACAGTAAGTTAAATGAACCATTGAGAATGATATACTAGGTATACACGATACTTATCGATATAACGATACATGGTACAATAAGTCACACTGTAAGTTAAATGAATCATTGAGAATGATACATAAGTTGTACAAATGTATGAGCAATGCAGTGGTCATTAGATATACAAGATGCTTACCGATATAGCGAACATGGTACAATGACCATCTTAAGATTTGCAAACAAAATTGTCTGTCCAATCACTATTCCATCACTCTTGTATCTTGAGTAACAAACATCACGTTCCCAAACTCTAAAATGCCTCAACATAATACAAATATTCATTTTGAATCGCTTGCAACTTCTTTGATTTTCATTGTTTTTTGCAACACATTTAGCGCTTTGTTTGTAAGAATTCCCTTTAGGAAGGAAACTTTTAAAGTTTATTCATTAGAAATATGTGTATATACATCAACTTACCTAATCTTTGATTAAAGATGCCATGTCTCTTCTCAATAAGAGTACAAAGCATTTGTTTTTTGGAAAAAATGTCAAATCATTATTAAATGCCCTCCACTATTATATCATGCTTTAAGAAAAATTTATTGGAAATAGGGTTCTATATATTTTCTAGTACATTCATAATTACATTTTCCATCACCTTTTCAAGTAAAATGTACGTTCTTTTTTTTCTTTTTAAATTAAAAACCTGTCACATTAGCATTAAATAGTCTCACTTTATAGGGGAGAGAGAGAGAGAGAGTGCTTTCAAAATGCATCACCACATTATAAATAGAGTATTAAAACATAATTTCTTTTTAAGGGATTTTCGTAATTACAAAAAAGGGTAACATTTTGTAATTTCCTCTATACAGGATGAGATTTCTGTAAGTTTCCCAATTTTAAATCAAATTCTCCTACTCTTTGATCCCATTTTTCAACTGCCATTTATTTCAGTTTCAGACCAATTAGTCCATTTGTGTGACCAATTTTGGACCAAACCCAACCTAAATCCCTTAACCCAGTCCAACTTTCCCAAAACCCCGACCCAACCCATTTCTTTTTAGGGAAATGACTTAAATATGCCATCAAACTTTAACAAAAGGTTCATTAATGAGCCTTTTCCTTAATAACAATAACATATTTGAGTCAAACTTTTAGTAGATGATATAAATGAACTTTTTGTTAAAATTTGATGGCATATTTGAGCCTTCTCCCTTCTTTTTATCAAAAAAATCAGGAAATACACTAATAAATTACATACATGCCCACGTGACCTCACCCTTCATCCTCTTCGACGAAAAACCAGCAACCCAGCAAAGCGCCAAAATGAAAAACAACCTCAATATTCAGCTTGTTCCTTCGTACATACGTGGCCCTCTCTCACTTCAATGTGTCGTCATCTCACCCCATCCATCGTCCTTGCTTGAAATCAAGCCATCCACCTAATCCTTATTCCAATAGTTTTTGCAATCAATTTGGAATAATCCTGATTCTAGGTGAGGGTGGGAGCAAAAATTTTGGATTTTGAGTTTCGAAAATCCCAAAAATCTGACCCTAGTTCCACGTATTGATCTCAAAAATTCCCCATAATTTCATGATTTTTCCCTCCCATTTTGCTTAAAATTTGGGGCTATATAATCCCCCGTTCATCACCATTTGGGGATGGCCACTGACAGATTTTGAAAAACTTACAAAACCTTCGCTTGTTTAGACTAATTTTCCTATAGCTAGGCCGAAAAGGGATATTAAAACTAGAAGCTTCAATTTCAGAGTCAAGGGATTCATGTGAGAGTTTTGTTGCAGTGGAAGTTCTTTTCAGCTCGCCATTATCCCAGTTCATGCTCTCAAAAAGGTAACTTTTAATCCTAATATTTGTTCTGGGAACTATGGGAATAGTTTTCTTCTGTTTTCAAGCATTTTTTGTCTGTTCTCTTTTGAATGCGGCTACTTGCAACAGATGTGGACCCTTTCAGCATGAGTGTATTGTCGTTCCATTGAATTTCTTTCTTGGTTTGTTCATGTGAGTTTACATGAAGTCTTTTGAATATAAGTATAACGATTTTGATATAGTTGGACTGGTATGGTTTCAGTTACACGACATGTTAGACCCTGCATTTGATAAGCTAATCCTGTTAAAATTAGTATCCTTTTGTTGTTTCCTATGAGTTTTTAGCTTCCCCGCTTACTGTTATGTTCATTTTGTTATTATTTGGTCTCTCTTAGAGTTCAAAGCTTGAGCAACAGTTTATAATACAAGTTCATACATGTCCAACTTCCAAGTTTATTTATACTATTATCTATACACTTATTTTCTTTGTTTAGCCTTTCTTTTGAAATTTCCAGTCTGTTTGAGGGCACTGAAATTTTCTAGGGGCTCCGATTCCTACATGTAACATCATGTAGGCATAGAGTATACGTTAGTACATTTAAATGTACTAAGCATATGGGGTACAATGCATGTAACTTACCAAAACCTGGATATCGACGTTAGATGACAAGACACATAATATAGAAAGAGTTGAATATCGAAGAATGTAATATACGAGATGCTATGAAAGTCATCACGCATGAAATGCAAATGATGCGCTTATATATATAGGGGATGTGACCTCAACCGACATAAGTTAGACCAAGTGGTCTATTACTTGGAATCTCGATGAAATCCCTTCATCGGTAAAGAGGTGGTCTACTTGCCAAGGGTAGACCATACTTCACCTTACGGGACAAATCCCTCTTCCTATGAAGTAACCTTTCTTACGGGACAACTCCCTCTTCGGATAGGATTTTCACAAATCACAATTCCAATTATTTCTTCTCCTTACAACCCAACTCCCTCTTCGAATCGAAAACCTATGTTAGACACATAGTTCAAAGAAAGGGAGAGGGCCCTTGGGGATAGCCCTGACTCCCCCAATCCATCGGTGCTAAGTCATCCCCCGAGACCTTCTCAATGCATTCTTAGGCTTAAAGGCCAATACATAATTTCATAGTCTTTGTACTCCTACATAGGAATAGCCCATTCATATATAAAATGGTGCAAGTACCCAAAATGCTCAAAGAGCCAAAATCAAAGACATATATATGATCGTAATATTGCCATAATCAACATTTTATCAAAACTCATATCACAGAACATAATTGGGCTTAACCCATAACATAATTTCTCAAAATAATCTATATACATGAATGCATATGCTATGGATGATGAGAGAATGTCATGGGTAATTAGGATTCATTCTAAAATCAATAATATAATATGAAATTCAATAAAAAACATAATTAAATCTACATTTGAATTCATAATGTAATCAGCCATGTATTTAGAAGTCTTAAAGGGGACATTCATGCTTCAAATTCCATAAACCCCAAAGAAAATCATCATGTAATAGTTTAAATCACATTAAAATCATCAAATAAATACTACCCATGCATAGTTAGAATTTTAGGTTTCATAATCTTCAAAATCCCGATTTAAAGTAAACTAGAAATCCATGAGATTGCTTAAAAATAATTTTGGGTCTCCTTGATTGAAAAGAAGTCAGGATCAACCCACATACCTTAAACCTTGAGTTCCTTGGAATTGAGTTTGGGAAGAATGGAAGCTTGGAAGTGGGTCTTGGAATCCAAACTTGTTCTTGGGTTTCCTTGAAATTGAATTGGAGCTTGATGGAGGCTTTTGAGAGGATTTGGGAGTGTGATTGAGATGAGAGTAGTGAGTTTTATCCTTTGGAACATTGTTTAGGTCTTTTAGGAAGGTTAAGATAGCACTCGAAGTCTAAAAAGGGCATTAGAGTAATTAGCATTTACAAAAATGCCATTAGTGAATGAATGGAAGATTTGGCAAAGTGTTGCTCCACGGAATGTTCCACGGGTCGTGTGGCACTCCACAGGTCGTGTGGAGCCTTATGGCCCGTGTGTAGGCTCGTGGCACCATACTTGGTACTGAAAAATGTTGCCTAGCCTCCACGCCAAGGACCAGGGGTTGTGCCTCATTCCACGGGTCATGGTGAGGGGCTTGGCACAACATGAGCAAGAAAAACTCCCCAAACACCCACTATTCCTCTCTTGTACTCATCCCAAGACCAGCCACATGGCCAGTGGCAAGCGACACGGCCCATGCCACTGGTCATACCCTATGCCTTAGGCCAAAAATGGCCTTTTCCTACTCAAGGCACCTCACACGACCCGTACAAGACACCACTACCCATATAGGTGCCCATGGGGCTTCACTGCACAGAAAGGTCTTACGAAAACAGTCACAACTCCTTCATTCAAACTCAAAATGAGGTGAAACCAAGTTGTTGGAAAGCTAACTCAAAGGACTTTCATTTGACATGTTGTGGGCCACCCACTTCTAATTGTGCTAAAAGTTATGCTTGTTTAAAGTTGATCATTCTACCGGTACTTATGTCAAACTTAGCCAACGAAAATCCTTTTGAATTTGACTTGTCGTCGGGGCCCATGATTGCCTTAAATGACATACATAAGCTTGGAAATTCTGGGTCCTATAGTGTCCAACAATACCTCTAAACATAGAACTTAGCGGGGGCCAAGACATACAATTGGGCTCACCCTCACAGTCAATAAGAAATATACATCAAGGAAAGAGAGTCTTAATACATAGCATAAGAGTACAGTCATTGTCCTCGGAATGGAGGACTCACTAACTAGCTTGAGATAGATCGTACTAGCCACATGGAGGAGGAGGATCAAGTGGGACTCTGGTTCCTACATCGTGACATCATGTAGGCATAGAGTATGCATTAGTATGTTTGAATATACTAAGTATGTAGGATGAAGTGCAATAAGTGATAAGCACCATAAACAAAATGCATAACATAGGCAATAAATAAGCATATAGCAATATGACATATATGAATGATGCTTGAAGTAAAACATGCTCATATAGAACATAATACATGTGCAATGAGAGACCATTATTAGTGAATATCCAAGGTCTACCACCTCCTTAGAGAGGAGAATGAGGTACGAACCCCTCTATATGGTAGATGAGGTACAAAACCCTCAACATGGTTGATGAGGAACGAACCCCTCAACATGGTTATCAAGGTACAAACCCCTTGACATAGTTGTACAGCCTACCACCTCCTGAGCGAGGCGATCGAGGTACAAACCCCTTAACATAGTTACCCGAGCCTACAACCTCCCGAGTGAGGCTTGGTCAATTCCCAACACTATAGAGATAACATCATATACATACATTCCTTTCATTATAATAGTCATTCAACTCATAAGACATGCATTGGGCCTTCAATTCCTCAAGAAATCATAACCGGACATTTTATCAAATACTTGGCTGGTGTGTAGTGCTAGTGTAAAAGCATGCAATTCAAAAGTGGAATCATTTTAGAAAACTTAGTGTAAAACCATTAATAGATACTTGGTAATACCCTCAAGCAATATACTTCAAAACCCTTAATCAAATCTTCAAAATAGATCTTAGATTCATATCCCAAAAACATACTAAAACAACCACAATTTCATGAACCCCCAATATAGTGTGCGGTGAAATTCATAATAAGAAAGACTCATGAGTAAATGAACTTTAAATCATGCAATTTAGGTAAAAAGGAAGCTTGGGCACCATGGGTGAAAGGACCCATTAGTTGAAACCCATATACCTTAGCTTTGGAGAATTGCTTGATGAAGATTTTAATAGAGACTTGAAGCTTGAGTGAAATCCTTAGGATTCGGAAGAGATTTGGACACTTGAATTTTGAGAGAAATATTGTCTAAGAGTTTGAGAGAGTATTGGGGAATGTCTTGCATGATATGAGAGTGAAATATGGCTAAGTATGGGTATTTTTTACGTATGGGAGGACTTAGGCCGAAGGTCCAAAAGCCTTGGTCTGGGATAAAAATCACTGGCAACAAAATACATAGGTCCGCTATGTGGACCTATCACAGAGGAAAATTATACACTGGTACGCACGATTGCGCGTCCTGGTACCATCACGGATCGCCACTGTTTTGCTCAAACTTGAAAAAAATTAAATTTCGCTACGGTAGCTCTAAAATTGGGTTTAGACCTATTTTCTACTCAATTTTGTTCCCTTGACAAGAATATGAAGTCAGATTTTCGATATCACATACGAATTTTGAGATATATAGAAATTACCATTCCGAGCACTTTCGAGGCTATAGATAATCTACAAAATGAAAACCTCATAGGTACACTTACACTTTGTTACATATGGAAATGCTCATCTTGTTGCTCAAGTAAATGTGCAGTGACCAAAGCCATAATCATTATCGCTAAGAGTGTGGTATTTGTGGTCTTAGTTTCAAGAGCAGGAAAACATGAGGATACAATTACTATTGTGTTAGAAGAACCTAAGATATACACTACAAAGAGTGAAAGCCTTGTCAATTCAACCCAAGATCTTGAAGGGTAACTAATAATGTTGCACCAGAGGATGAGCTTGGTTGTGGTGACTTTGGAGTTGTTTACAAAGGTGGCTTGACCTCTAGAAGATGAGGACTTTTTTGAAAGGATAGAGTCATTGTATTCCCAAGTACTGATTCTCTTTTAGGAACTGAAGATGGAATTCAAATTGAAGTGAAGAGAATAGAATCTTCAATCATCAATTGCAAGGCATGAATTTCAGCTAGAAATAGATGTGCTTTCCAAGGTTTAGTATCCCCTTTAGTTTCACTTTTAGACTGAACTTTGAGCCTTTATCATGGACAAAGAGACTTAATACTGCTCGAGATATTACTAGATGGATGGATTACCTTCATAATCTGGCACACCAAAGTTTGATACATCTCAATTTCAAATCATCAAACATTGTCCTAGATGATGATTTTAAAGTAAAGGTTTCTGAATTTGGATTAGTGAAATTCGCTCTTGACAAAGAATGGTTTGTTGCAACAGGAATTATAGGAACATTTGGTTACCTTGCTCTTGAGTATGTTGATAATTATGTATTTTTTGGTATAAATATCTCTTTCATTTGGATTTTTCTTATGTCTAATATTGTCATTTAGCATTAATTGTTTGTTTTAACTCTCTGGTAGCATATTACATGAACAAATATCCACATGGATGGAATTAATACACTTGTATTCTTTTAGTCCCTCTAGTTTTATACTAAGTAAAATTTTTCTTTGTCTCTCCAATGATTCGAAAAGTCACAACTAAAATTGATGTCTTTAGCTTTAGTGGTGGTGTTGATGGAACTTGTGACTGGGCTAACTGCCTTTAATGAACATTGATTTGAATGAACTCAATATCTAGTTGAGTTGTTCTGGTAGATAAAATCAAATAAAGAAAATCTCCTTGCTTCGTTAAGACGTTAACCCAACTCCTAAAATGTATCCACAAAAGCATATTTGTATTATGTTTGAAATAGTTAGATTTTGTACGCTTAGATATCCTAACCAATATGCTTGATATGTTACATGTAGTGAATGTGTTTGGCCACCTAGTTGAGTTTTGCAATAATTTTTTTCTAATTTTGTAGTATACCTCACATAGATGTGTGTATATATATGTCTGTGATTTTTAAAAATATCTTTTGTACTAATTGATAGGAAATGCATATAAGGAACACAAAATGCACATATGATGCACGATATGTACATGTGATGCACACAAACACTTTTAGATATTCTTAGATTGAAATTATCTAGTCAATCTTGCTTCCCGGTGATCCAGTAATGATCCATGTACAAGTACTTGGTTGGAAATCAGTTCAAATCCTAAAGGTTTGGTTATAGTTAATATACAAAATAAGAACCTTATGGGTATGATTACACCTTCATTCATACATTTGAATTTGCTTCTTGAAGTTCAGTTAAAAGAAAATAGTTTGCACAGTCCAGTTCTAGTAAACATAACAGAGCTCAAATTCTTGAGATTGTAGACTTAAGCGAGAAAAATTTTGATTCACCATTGCTAAAATTTAGGATAGTGTCAAATTCATACGGGTGAAAATGCTCATCCTGTTGCTGAGGTAACAGTGGCGACTACCAAAGCCAATAATTGCTGAGAGTACAATTTTTGTAGTCTTAGTTCTTCCCCTTTTCTTGATTTTCAAGAATAGGAAAAAATGAGAGGACATAATTAATAATGTCTTAGAAGATCCTAAGATGTATATTGCAAAGAGTGGAAGCCTTGTTATTTTAACTCAATGTTTTTGCAGGGTTACAAATAATTTTGCACCAGGAAATGAGGTCGTTCGTGGTGGCTTTGGAGTTGTTTACAAAGGTATAACTGAAGATAAAACACAAATTGCTTTGAAAGAAACTGGAATCAACTATTAATTGCAAGGCATTGTATGAATTTTAGGTAAAAATTAGATGTGTTCTTCAAAGTTCGACATCACCAATCAATTTAACTTTTAAACTGAACTTAGAGTCTTTATCATAGACAAATACATACAATATTGCTCTAGAGTTGCTAGATAGATAGATTACCTCATAATTTGGCATGCTAGAGTTTCATACATTATGATCTCAAATCATGAAACATTCTTCTAGATGATAATTTTAGAGCAAAAATTTCTAATCTTGGATTAGCGAAACTCGCTTCTGACAAAGAAAGGTTTGTTGCAACAAGACTTGCAGGAACATTTGGTTTCCTCAATCTTGAGTTTGTTGGTAAGTATGCATTTTTTTCTATTAATATCTCTTTCATTTTGACTATTCAATATGATGAATATTATTATTTTACCATTCGTTGCTTTTGTTTTAACTCTCTAGTAGCCTGTTACATGAACAAATCTAAACCTAATTGAAATCAATACATCTTTAGTCCTTCTAGTTAGATTCTAGTTTTATTCTAACTCTATTTTTATTTTGGCTCTCTTGTGATTGAAAAAGCCATTATTAAAATAGATGTCTTCAGCTTTGGGATGGTGTTGATGGAACTTGTGACTGGACTAACTGCCCTTAATCAACATCGATCTAAGGAAACTCGATATTATTTAGTTGAGTGGCTCTTATGGATAAAATCGAATAAGGGAAATCTCTTTGCTTCGTTGGCCCAGCTCTTGGCATGAAGGAAGATATCCACAAAAGCATATTTGCATTATGGCTGAATTAGCTAGATAATGTACTGCTAGAGACCCTAACCAATAAGCCTGACATGTCACAGGCTATGAATGTGCTTGGCCAACTAATTGAGTCTTGCACTAATTTCTTTCTAATTTTGTCGTATACGTCACACAGATGTATAACAATATATATGTAATTTTCTTAATAAAAATATTATGTACTATTGACATGAGATGCACGTAATATGCACAAAATGCACATAATACACACAAAATATACGTTTGGTGTACACAAACACTATTTATTGATGTATTTGATAAATTACTTAAAAATTGAATTTATGCCATCAATTTCATTGAATTGCCCTTGGACAAGGCACATGGGTAGTATAAAGATTTCAGTCGCCATGTTCCATTGCTATCCATTTGCACTAGTAGCCTACAAAGAGTAAAAGTCTTGTCATTTTAATCCAAGATCTTGGAGGGTTATCAATAATTTGCACTAGAGAATGAGCTTAGTTGTGGTGGCTTTGGAGTTGTTTACAAAGGTGTAACTGAAGATGGAATTCAAATTGTAGTGAATAAATAGAATCTTCAATTATCAATTGCAAGGCATGATAGGCGTCTAGAAATAGATGTGTTTTCCAAGGTTTGGTATATAACCATTTAGTTTCACTTTTAGACTGATCTTAGAGCCTTTATCATGGGCAAAGAGACTCAATATTGCTCGATGGATAATCTGGTAGTTTGATACATCATGATCTCAAATCATCAAACGTTCTCCTAGATGATGATTTTAAAGTAAAGGTTCTTGATTTTGGATTAGTGAAACTCGCTCCTAACAAAGAAGGATCTGTAGCAACAAGGCATACAAGAATACTTAGTTACCTGGGTATTGAGTATGTTGGTAAGTGTGCATTTTTTGCTATAGATATCTCTTTCATTTAGATTATTCGATATGTCTAGTTGAGTTGTTCTGATAGATAAAATCAAATAAAGAAAATCTCCG
Organism: Solanum clarkiae; assembly: GCA_011800125.2. Lineage (NCBI taxonomy): Eukaryota > Viridiplantae > Streptophyta > Magnoliopsida > Solanales > Solanaceae > Solanum > Solanum clarkiae. The sequence continues at coordinate 472 of JAABOM020048358.1, read as the reverse complement.
TACTTCGTTGACTAGGCGCCTGACGCAAAGGAAGGTATCCACAAAAGCATATTTATATTATGGCTGAAATAGTTAGACATTTTACTCTTGGATATCCTAATCAATAGCAGTGGTTGTTGACACCCAATTTTTACCCTCCACCGGGTCAAATTAATTATCGAGACTTTATTTTTATTTTTAACAATTTTTTAACGAATTTCAGAATTTTTTTTTTTTTTAAATCCAGTCACGCTCCCCGACCCTTCTTCTTCATTCCCCATCTTCTCAAAATCCCTTCCCCATACATATCCCCTTCCCCAAACGCCCCTCTTCAATACTTTCCCCTTCCCCATACCATCCTTCATTAACTCCACTCCATTCCCAAGCCGCCCCCCTTTTTCTTTTAGTTATTATTATTATTATTATTATTATTATTATTATTATTATTATTTAATGATTTAAAAAAATTAAAATATATATATTTTCGTACCCC
>JAABOM020048338.1:0-15920 GCA_011800125.2 Solanum clarkiae | reverse complement strand
ATCAGTAGAAGCATACTATACATGTAACCAATCCATCCCAAGAATAACATCAAAATCAACCATATCTAATTCAACTAGATAACAAGGTAAGATTTTATGCAAAAAGCAAACTGAACAATTTCTGTACACCCTCCTAGCAACAATAGATGCACCAATAGGAGTAGACACTTCAGATAACTCATGCAACAACAGTGATTCAGTATAGAACTTTTTAGTAACAAAGGGAGTAACAAAGGAAAGGTCGACACCCGAATCAATCAAAGCATATACATTAAGATAAAAAAAATTTCAACATACCGGTAACAACCTTAGGGACTTCACCAACCCTTTGCCTCCCATGAAGAGAAAAAACGCGATTGTGCCTTGTGGCATCATTTTGAGGACCACCTCTACCCAATGGGACTGCATTTGTACCCCGATTTTTTCCATGGTTCCTTGGACTATCCATTCTCTTGTGACCAAGCTCCCCATAATCAAAACATTCATTAGAAAGATTCAAACATGGGCCCCTATGATACCTTCCACACTTAGGGAATGCATTATTGGGAGCCATTGCACCCACAACTTGAGGCCTAGGGACGTCATTGGCAAGCCTCCTATCAGTAATATGAGGAGGCCTTTGGACTTGTTGATGTCTTGCACCCTTTTGATGCCCACCCTTAAAACGAGCTCTCTTGGCCTCATGGGCCCTCCTCTTTCTCAACTTTTCTTCTTCCATTTGCTCAGCATATTTTATCAACCGAGACAAGTCCATGTCGCTAATAAGCATTGTGGATCGACACTCTTCACTTACCAAATCGGAGACACCCATAACAAACTTATTCATTCCTGACTTAGAATCGGCCACCAACTGAGGAGCATAGTTTGAAAGTTGATTAAATTTGAGAGCATACTCCCTCACACTCATACCACCTTGTTTCAAGTTCATAAACTCAACCAAATTTGCTTCCCTAAGCTCAAAAGGGAAGAACAGATTTAGGAAAGCCAATTTAAATTCCTCCCAAAGCACCATTTAGCCATTACCCTTCTCACCTTTCCATTGATCAAACCAAATTAGGCCACCACCTTGAGATAGTATGTTGACAACTCCGCCTTCTCATTTGGACCAACACCCATGATCGACAAGATTTTGTAGATTTCATCAATAAACTCTTGTGGATCCTCATCCGTCTTTGACCCATGGAAAACCAAAGGATTCAACCTCATGAAGTCTCTTACCCTAACTCCTAGGGTAGTAGCATGAGGGGCTTGGGCCCCTTGTTGTACTTGTTTGGCCACTACTTGTCAAGCATTGTAAGAGCATCTCGGAGCTCAGCATTGGTAGGTTGCTCCTCGGGAATTTGGGCTCGTCTTCCCCCAGTATTCGGCATGATCTAGCATAACAAATAACATTCGTTAGGGGACAATACTTATCACAACTCTATAGCATGACTTAGGACATGAAGAAGAGAAACATTTCCTAAAACGTCTCACAGCATCCTATTAATTGTCATGGCACAATTCACAACCATGAACAGGACTCTAATCGATGCGGTGTGTTGGATTTTGAGGATTTATCAATCTAATGCTCCAATACCAAGTTTGTCACGACCCAAGCCAGGGCCTAGACGTGACACGATGAATGGGGAACCTAAAGGGACCCCAAACAAGCCTCCTAGCATATTGTCACACATCTTTAGTTGCGGAAGCATACAAAAGACATATACAAATAAAAGTAAGGTCAGTAGGACTAAGGGGGGAAACTTCCATAATCATCGAAGTCAAAAGTCAAGAGTCAAGCTCATACATAGCACACACCTTGTCCAACATACACCTCTAAGACATAGAAAGAGAGAGGTCCAACAAAAGCTACTGGGCTCACCCTCATAATCAAATGTAACATAAGATAGTATCTCAAAACGTAGATAATAAGGAAAGACATAAACCAAAGTCCCCAAAATAAAGGACTCACCAACAACTTGGAATAGAACCATCTAGCCACGTATGGGAGGAGGAGAATGATCAACTCGTGCACCGATTCCTACATGGTAATATCATGTAGGCAAGAGTATGTGTTAGTACTTTTGAATGTACTAAGTATGTGGGATGCAATACAACAATAGGCAAGCTTCATAATAGAAATGCATACATTAGACAATAGGCATAGTATAGCAATATGGCATATATGGTCGATGTATAAGTAAACCATGCTAGGATAAATCATGCTTATATAAGATATCATATGTGTAGAAGAGACCAAACTAGAATCTCAACTTTGGAAGGGAGATGTCGTTCACACCCAGACACCCTGGTGGTAAGGTACTACATCCCTCACCTGGGGAAATAAGGGGGAATGTTTTCGGGTGATATTAGCATGAAATAAGGCTAAGTTTAGGTGAAAATTCATTTGGGATAACTTAGGTCCAACACTTAAAAAAATCTGGGTGAACTAGAAAAAGACAGTGCAGGAAATACACCTCTCTATGTCATAGAGAGGTCTCGGACCATTTCTTGAAATTGCATCATGCAAATTTCATAATTTGATTCCTTTACTTTAAAATTGAGATTAGACCCTTGCCACAAATTTTCGATATTCCAAATGAATTTTTTGATATATGGAAAACAAGATTCGGGCACTTCTAAGGTACGTTTTCGGGAACATTTTGGGGTCGTTTCACTTTTGCTACCACTTGACAACCTCCCATTCAAGGACGAACTCAATAGAGAATTGCAACATAACTCTACGGGCCCTACATCAAGGAAGACACAACATGAATGTAACTAATCGCCAAGCATAACATCAAAATCTATCACCCAAAACTCCACAAGTCATAAGGCAAGACCTAATGCAATATGGACATGAAACAATACCTATGAACTTTCAACCAACAATAGGTTCACCAATGATATAGACACCGAATAGAGTTTGGGACACACACGAAACCAACTAGCAACCAAAATAATAATGAAAGAAGTAGTGGCACTCGAGCCCATCAATGCAAGCACATCAAAGTAAAAGGAAATTTCAACAATACCGGTAACAACATTGGGCGCGTCGTCCCCACCTTGAGCCTCTTGATCAAAATGACCACCTTGCTCTAGTGGTCGGCCATCTATACATTTGGGGTGCACATGTGGACAATCCAAAATCTTGTGGCCCATCTCACCCCACCCAAAGTGTGCACCCGTATTCCTCCAACATGTACGACCATGTTTCCTGCCATATTTTTGACATATAGGATGAGTTACCCCATCATCACCTCCCTTACTCTTATTGGTTTAGGAGGGCAATCCCTTACCTTATGACCTAAATCTCCACAACTATAACAAGAATTGGTACCCCTCAAGCATGGGCCATCATGGCCCCTACCACATCTTGGGCACCTAGCATGAGGCACCATACCACCACCACCTCTACATTTGCAACTTCCGAACGTCTTTTCTCTACGGGACCTCTTGGTCTCTTTACCTCCCCTCTTATCGTCGGGAGCACTCACTTGTTTATCGAGGTGAGTTGTCGATTTCGTCATAGCTTTGGCCAACCCCAAAGAGCATTGCAAACCTCCGTATTAATCATATCACCGTTCTAAGTAGCTTGAGACATATCCTATAATGTAACAATTAGGGATTAGCAATAAGCCCAGGGAACCTAACTCTATCGCACGACATAGATCATAAAAAGTGAAACATTTATTGGAATGCCTCATAGCCTCCCATTCATAGTTGTGGCATGCTTCACAATCGTAAATAAGACTCTAATCGAGACAGTGTGTTTGACATCGAGGATCTAACAACCTAGTGCTTTGATACGAAGTTTGTCACTACAAAAGCCTAGGGCCTAGATGTGACCAACAAATCGGGAACCCGAAAGAACCCCCAAAAAAGCGTCATAGCATATCATTACACATCCTTGATCGGGAAAGAAATTTAAATGACAATAAGAGATAAGCATAAACAAGGGGAATTGGGACTAACAGGAATATCTTTCATATCATAAGCAACATGATTCAAGAGAGAGTCAAAGCTCATAACATAGATACATAATGTGTCCAACAACACGTTTACTACATAAAATAAGAGAGCGGGCCAAGACAAAGCAACTGGGCTCACCCTCATAGTCAATACATAAGTCAAAGAGAGAAAGTCTTCATACATAGGAATAGATCATAAGTAACATTCCTGGAATGGAGGACTCACCAAAAGTTTGAGCAAATTCGTACTAGCCATATAGAGAATGATACTCAAGTGGGGCTCTGGTTCCTAAATGGTTACATTATGTAGGCATAAAGTTTGTATTAGTATATCTGGATGTACTAAGTATGTAGGATGCAATGCAACAATAGATAGACATTGTAATCGAAATGCTTAATTAGACAATAGATGAGCATATGGATATATGACATGAATGGAAAATGCTTGAAGCAAATCATACTTTAATAGAACACAACACATATGAAGGGACTAACCATTCTTAGTGCAATCCAAGGCCTATCACACACTTTGAGAAGCGTATCAGGTACGAAACCCTTCATGAGATTGTTGAGGTACAAACCCCACAACGGGTTAATGGATACAAGCCCCCAACGTGGTTCATCGAGTGCAACCCCCCCAAAAAGGTTGATAGGTACAAACCCCTAACATGGTTGATGGATAGTCGCACCCTACCACCCATGGTGACTTTAGTACAAACCCCCCGATAAGTTGATAAGTACGTACCCCCAACAAGGTTGATGGATAGTTGCACCCTACCACCCGTGGTGACTGGAGTATAAACCCCTGATAGTTTATCAAGGTACCAACCCCTTGACACAATTACCCGGCGCGCAACCCCTGAGTAGGGAATGGTCACAATCCAATATTATATAGTGGAATATCATTTATACATTTATCCCTCTCATCATCATATAGTCATGATATACATACATACATTTCATCATCATTTCATCCTCATTTGATCATTATATAGTTGCCATATATATACATAACTTTCATCATTTTATCAATATATAGTCATTTAACTCATAAGACAAGTATTGGGCCCTCAACTCTCAAGAAACCATAACTAGAAATTTTTTCAAATACTTAGAGGGTGTGTAGTATTAGTGTAAAATCATGTAATTCAGGGGTCAAATCATGCTAGAAAATTCAATGTAAAACCTTCAGTAGGTACTTAGTAACACCCTCAAGCAATATACATCAAAACCCTTCATCCAATCTTTCAATAGATCTTAGATTCATAGCTCAAAACATGGTAAAACAATCATAATTTCATAAACCCTAACATAGTGCACAATAATTTTCATAATAGATAAGATCCATAAGTAAATCAACTTTATGTCATGCAATTTTGAGGAAAAATGAAGCTTGGGTATCATGGGTGAAAAGAACCTATGAAACAAACCCACATACCTTAGATTTTGAGGTGATTTTGATGAAATAAGAGATGGAGACTTGAAGCTTGTTGAATTCCTTAAGATCTGGAGAGGGTTTTGGCACTTAAATTTTAAGAGAAAAATAAGATTAAGTGTTTTAGTGACTATTGGTGAATGCCTTGGATGATATGAGGGTGAAATAAGGCTAAGTATAGGAATTTTCACGTGTGAGAAGTCTTAGGTCCAAGACTTAAAAGTCTTGGACTGAATTGAACTAACTAGTACAAAATAAGGCAAAGGCGCGTCGCGCCAGTAATGCGCAGGAGCTTTTGGAATTTGACACTTTGAAATTTTGGATTTTGCTACAGTTGTTCTAAAATTGGGGTTAGACCCTTTTTCCCTTAAATTTGACCCCCTGAACAAGAATATAAAGTCAAATTTTTGAAATAACGCTCGAATTTTTAGATATATGGAAAATACAATTTTGGGGACTTCTGAGGCACATTTTCGGGTACTTTTTGGGGTTGTTTCAATGTCCATCTACCAGTTAAGGGGTATATACCTTGACCACTATGATGGGAGGTGCTATGCCCATCTACCAATTGAAGAGTAGATATCTTAATCGCCTTCCAATGGGGTTGTAAGCCATGGATTCCAAGTACTAGTTTGCTTGGTCTATGATGATAGTCTTTTCCTAACACATATATTAGGTTCTGTATAAGCATGTTTCACTTCAACCATTGATCATGCATGCCATATTGTTAATATACTATCTCTTGCTTATGATTATGCATTTTAATTATGTTGCCTATCTCTTTTTGCATTACATCCTACATACTTAGTACATTCAAACTTACTAAAGCATACTCTATGCCTACATGATGTTACCATGTAGGAATCGGAGCTCCTCATGATCATCCTCCCCGTGGCTAGTTGGTCATCTTAAAGAATAGCAATTGGTGAGCCCTCAAGTTCAGCGATACTAGCTTTGCACTCCTACTTTGTTATCTTGTTATCTCTTATGTTGAACTTTGATACTAAATAGGTGAGCCCAGAAAGTTGTCTTGGCCCCCGTCCAATCTATGCTAGATGTGTTGTTGGACAAGTTATAGATTATTCTTTGATCTTTGATTTTTTTGATGATTTATGCTATAAAAGACTTCCCTTAGTCGCTTTATCCTTATTTACGTTCTCTTATTATTGTTTACTTTGGTTCCGCGACCAAAGACGTGTAAATGATATACTAAGAGGCTTGTTTGGGTCCCTTTGGGTTCTAATTCACCGTGTAACATCTAGGCCCTAGGCTTGGGTTATGATAAACTTGGCATCATAGCATAGGTTGATAATGGTCCTCGGCATCCAACACACCACGTCGATTAGAGTATTATTCATGGTTGTGAAGTGCACCAAAACTATGAGTAAGAGCTTATGAGGCATTTTGGGAAATGTTTCCTTTCTTCTTAATCTATGTCGTGCTACACGATTTGAGGTAAGGTTTTCCCCTAATGAATGTTCTTTCCTATTCTAGATCATGCCTATCCCAATAGGAAAAAGAGCTCATACACCCATAGAACAACAGGCTCATGAAGAGTTCTGGGATGCTATAGCCATGTTAGCACAACTTATGACTAATCAAGTCAACCAAAGGGCCCAATCCCCTCATGCTCCTACTCATGCATCTAGTATAAGGAATTTCATGAGGATGAACCCGCCGGAGTTTCATGGGTCTAAAGTGGATGAGGACCCTTAAGAATTTATTGATAAGGTGTACAAAGTGTTGTCTATCATGGGTCTTAGATTGGAGGAGAAATTGGAGTTGGCGGCCTACTAACTCAAAGGGGCTTCCCAAATATGGTTTACTCAAAGGAAGGAGGAGAAGGGGAACAACAATGTGATCCTTTAGGAGGAGTTTAAGGCAGCATTTCTCAATCGATTCTTCCCTTTTGAGCTAAGGGAGGTCGAAATGATGGAATTCATGAATTGGAAGCAAGGGTCCACGAGTATGAGGGAGTGTTCCCTCAAGTTCAACCAACTCTCTAAATATGCTCCACAATTGGTGGCCGGGCCACGGACTAGGAAGGACATGTTTGTGATGGGTGTTTCTGACTTGGTAAATGAATAATGTCGTGTCGCCATGTTAATAGCTTATATGGACTTGTCCCGCCTCATGACTTATGCCGAACAATTGGAGGGGGAAAATTTTGAGAAAGAGAAGGGGTAATGAGGCCAAGAAGGCTAAATTTGAAGGTAGATTCCAAAGTCCCAAGGGTGACCGGTTTCATCAAGGCCAAGGATCTTCCAATGCTCCTACGAGAAGGATTCCTAATGACAACCCAAGGATCCAAGATGGTGGTGGTGTGGTGCCTAATACTAGGTTCCCAATATGTGGTAGAGGCCATGATAGCCCATATTTGAAGCATACTAATGCTTGTTATGGGTGTGGTGAAGTGGGTCACATGGTGATTGTGTAACGACCCCAAAAAGTGCTCGGAAATGTGCTTCGGAAGTGCCCAGAATCATAATTTCCATATATCTCGAAATCCATATGCGATATCAAAAATTCGACTTCATATTCATGATTAGGGGGTCAAATTGAGTGGAGAATAGGTCCAACCCTGATTTAAGAGCAATTGATTAGAAATTTTTATTTTCCAAAAATCCTAATTTCAGTGAGGTTTTGGCGCCCCTGGCCCGATGCGCCGAGGATGGACCTTAGTGTATTTTTGTCCCTATTTTTTGACTTTGGTCCTACACTTTTAAGTCTTGGGCCTAAGTCTTCCCAAACGTGAAAATACCTATACTTAGCCATTTTTCACCCTCATATCATTCTAAACATTCTCCAATACTCATTCAAGCACTTAGTCAAATATTCTACTCCTAAATTCAAGTATCATACCCCATCCAGATCTTAAGATTTTCATACAAGCTTCAAGTCTCCATCTCCAATCTTCATAAGGTCATCTCTAAAGCTAAGATATGTGGGGGGTTTTCATGGGTTGCTTTCAACCATGATGCCCAAGATCCCTTTTACCTCAAAAATTGCATGATTTAAAGTTGATTTACAAATGGATCTTACTTATTATGTAATTCGCTGCACACTATGTTGGGGTTTATGAGATTATCATTATTTTAGCATGTTTTGACCTATGAATCCAAGATCTACTGTGAAATTTAATGAAGGGTTTTGATGTATATTGCTTGAGGGTATTACCAAGTATATATTGATAATTTTACATCAGATTTTTTAGCATGAAAATACTCTTGAATTGCACGGTTTTATACTAGCACTACACACCCTCTAAGTGCTTGATAAAATATTCGGTTATGATTTCTATAGGAATTGAAGGTCCAATGCATGTCTTATGAGTTAAATGACTATATGATGATGAAATGATGATTTAATGATGATAAAATGATGATGAAAAGATGATGAAAAGGAATGTATGTATATGATGATGAAAGGAGTGTGTGTGTGTGTGTATATATATATATGTATATATTATCTCTATAGTGTTGGGGATGACCAAGCCTAGCTCGGGGGTTGTAGGCCCGGGTAACCTTGTCAAGGGGCTTTTACCTTGATCGCCTAAGGGGTTTGTAGGCCCGGGTAACCTTGTTGGGGTTTTATACCTATCAACCTTGTTAGGGGGTTTGTACCTTATGCACCTCTCCAAGTAGGTGGTAGGCCTTAGATTGCACTAATTATGGTCACTCCTTACACTTGTTTTATGATCTATATAAGCATGATTTACTACAAGTATCTTTCATCCATACCATATTGCTATATGTACTTATTGCCTATGCTTATGCATTTTGATTATGTTACCATCATTTGTTGCATTGTATCCTACATATTTAGTACATTCAAACGTACTTATGCATACTCAATGTCTACAAGATGTCACCATGTAGGATCCAAAGTATCATTTGATGATCCTCCTCCTCCATGTGGCAAGTACGATTGTCTCTCAAGCTTTTTGGTGAGTCCTCCATTCCAAGGACGTTGCTTATGACCTCTTGCTATGTACTAAGACTATTTTTCTTTCATATATGTATTGACTATGAGGGTGAGCCCGGTTGCTTGTCTTGGCCCCAACTCTTATCTAAGTAGTAGAGGTGTTGTTGGATACATTATGTATCTATGCTATGAGTCTTGACTTCCCTTGTTTATGCTTATCTTTTAGTGTCATCTTTAATTGCTTCCACAACCAAGAATATGTAATGATATGCTATGAGGCTTATTTTGGGTTCCTTCGGGTTCGCCATTTGTGCCAGTCATGTCTACGCCTTAGGCTTGGGTCATGAGAAAGATGCTGTCAGAGCACTAGGTCGTTAGATCCTCAGAGTCCAACACACCATGTTGAATAGAGTCTTATTCATGGTTATGTTGTGCCCCATAACTATTTGTAGGAGGCAAAGAGATGTTTTAGGAAATTTTTCACTTCTTTATGTTCTAAGTCATGCTATATAGTTGAAGTAAGTTTTTCCCCCTAACGATTGTCCTTTGTTATGATAGATCATACGTAACACAAGAGAAAGATGAGCCTGCACACCCAAGGAGCAACTCGCCAATAGAGAGCTTAGGGATGCTCTCACCTTGCTTGCATGAGTTGTGGCTACTCAAGCCAATTAAGGGGCCCAAGCCTCTCATGTTCATACAACGGCTTCTCATTTGAGAGACTTCATGAGGATGAATACCTTAGAATTCTATGGGTCTAAGGTGGATGAGGACTCTCAAGAGTTCATTGATGATGTCTACAAGGTATTGGCTATCATGGGTATGAGGTTGGTAGATACGGCGGAGTTGGCGGCCTACAAACTCAATGGGGTGGCACAAATATAGTACACTCAATAGAAGGAAGAAAAGGGAGTCAACAGTGTGCTTTTATGGGAAGAGTTCTAGGAAATCTTTCTTAATCAATTTTTCCCTCTTGAGCTCAGGGAAGACAAATTGGTGGAATTTATGAATTTCAGACAAGGCTCTATGAGTGTGAGGGAGTATTTCCTCAAGTATACTCAACTTTCAAAGTTTGCTCCTCACTTGGTTGCCGACAAAGGTCGAGAAAAAATAAGTTCGTGATGGGTGTATCCGACTTATTAAGAGAAGAATGCCGGTCTGTTATGTTGATTGGTGACATGGACTTTTCCCATTTGATGACCTATCCAAACAAATGGAAGAGGAGAAATTGAAGAAGAGAAGGGGTCAGAGGCCAAGAGGGCCCGTTTTGAGGGTAAGTTCCAAAAGGGTGGCTGTTCTATCAAGGCCTAAGGTCTACTCATACATTGAATATAAGGGTTGCAAATGATTTTCCAAGGGCCCAAGGTGTTAGGGGTGTGGCTCCTATTGATGTGGTTTGAAGTGTGGTAAGAGTCATGGTGGCCTATGCTTGAGGAATACCAGTGCTTGTTATTGATGTGGGGAAATGGGCATAAGACAATAGATTTCCTCGAAATTGAAACAAGGATTAGGAGGTTCATCCATAAAGTTCTAATGTGGTTCTTCTGGGGAGAGGTGGCTGACAAGATAGTGCCATAAGGTACAATTGATTTTACGCTTTATGTGGGAGGCAAGGGGTTGATGAGTTCCTTGATGTTGTTACTGGTATGTGGAAAATCTTTGACGTTGATATGTATGCATTGATTGATCCAGGTACCACTCTTTCATTTATTACCCCCCTTGTTGCCAAAAAGTTCCACATTGAGCCCGAATTGTTATGTGAGCCATGTGAGGTGTCTACTCCTATTAGACTTACTTTTGAATTCTTTGCTTTAATTTATTAAGCTAGTAATGCAGCTTCTTTCCCCTTTCACTTGGGCCTTAAGGGGTTTCAAATTGATGGGCCTTTGTTGCCCATTTTCTCCTTTATCTTTACATAGTTTGGGCTCCAAATAATCAAGTGAATGGTGATGCCTTTGGGTTATTTTTCTATTCTTCTTTTGCTAAAAATATTGTCCATTTGTGAAGATTAAACACGGGCCAAAATTACACCCTTAACTTGGAGTTTATTCATTATCGAACTTGGATAGATTTGACGTTGGGCCTCGTCTCCATCTAGCTAGTAATTTAACCTAAGCAAGTAGGTGACTTACCTGTTAGCTTCCTAAATCCTACAAGCACCTCACTTGTTTTACTTCATTTAAGACCGTGATCTCCTCAATTCAACTTAAAACTTGTATACACCCGACCCTCTTATGCGTTAGACGTACATATCGCCCTCTAATTTGAGATTCAAGCACTTTCAAAAATTGGCACTAATTTGACCAAGCCATATCATGTCTCATTTGCATGGAAGTAGTGCATGTAAAATGTCAGGAATTACATCCTCCCCCTCTTAGGAATATTGTGGCTTTCATGGATCTGATGAACTGCGTATTCAGACCGTATCTTGACATTTTCGTGATTGTATTTATTGATGACATCTTGGAGTATTCTAATGATGAAGGGGAGCATGCTAATAATTTTAGAGTGGTTTTACAAACTCTCAAAGACCATGAGTTATATCCGAAGTTGTCCAAGTGTGAGTTTTGGATCAAGTCTGTGGCCTTCCTAGGCCATGTTATTTCGGGGGATGATATTCGAGTGGACACCCAGAAGATTGAAGCAGTTAAGAACTGGCCTAGACCAACCTCTTCGACGAAAATCAGAAGTTTCTTAGGCTTGGTAGGCTATTATCATAGATTTGTTGAGGGCTTCTCTTATTTTTCTGCACCATTTACTAAGCTAACTCAGAACAAGGCCAAGTTTCAGTGGTCGGACGAATATGAAAAGAGCTTCCACGAGTTAAAGACTAGACTGACTACAACACTAGTTTTGACATTGCCCGATGGGACGGGGGACTTTGTAATATACTCTGATGCATCTAGAGTGGGACTGGATTATGTGTTGATGTAGACAGAGAAGGTGATAGGTTATGCTTCCAGACAATATAAGATCCATGAGAAGAATTATCCGACCCATGATCTCGAGTTGGAAGTGGTGGTATTCGCAGTTAAGATCTGGCGTCACTACTTGTATGGAGTGCATATAGATGTGCTCACTGATCACAAGAGTTTGTAATATGTGTTCAGTCAGAAGGAGCTCAACTTATGGCAAAGGAGATGGTTGGAGTTTCTCAAGGACTATGACATGAGCATTCTCTACCACCCAGGTAAGCATAATATGGTTGGTAATGCTCTTAGCTGGTTGTTTATGGGTAGCACTGGCCATGTGGATGAAGGGAAGAGAGAACTAGCTAAAGAAGTGCATAGATTGGCTCGACTTGGAGTACAAATTGAGGAGAACAATGAAGGCGAGATCAATGTTCAGAATGGGTCTACTTCATCTTCAGTATCAGAAGTGAAGGAAAGGTAACACCAAGGCCATGTCTTTACAAATTGAAAGAAACGATTTACAAGCAAAAGGTGATAGTTTTCTCCAAAGGGGGAGATGGGGTATTGCGATACCAAGGGAGATTGTGTGTTCCAAATGTCGATGGTGTTCTAGAGAGGTTCACGGCGGAAGCTCATAGCTCTAGATATTCTATCCATCTTGGTTCCACCAAGATGTACCATGACCTGAGAGAAGTCTACTAGTGGAATGGAATGAAGAAGGACATTGCAGAATTCATCACTAAGTGCCCTAATTTTCAACAGGTCAAGGTTGAACATCATAGACTAAGTGGATTGGCTCAGAACTTTAAAATTCTTGAGTGGAAGTGGGAGATGATCAAGATGGTTTACATTACTGGTCTATCGAGATCCCAAAAGAAACATTATTCAATAAGGGTGATCATGGATAGGATGAGTAAATCAACCCATATTTTTGCAGTCAAGACCACCAATATAGCTGAGGAATATGCCCAGTTATATATTTGTGAGATTGTGAGGTTGCATGGGGTTCTCTTGTCCATCATCTCGGACAAAGGAGCTCAATTCACCTCTCTATTTTGGAGATCTTTTTAGAAGGGATTGGGTATGAAAGTGAATCTGAGTACTACCTTCCACCCTCAAATAGATGGACAGGCAGAGCATAACATTCAAACTTTGGAGGATATGTTGAGAGCTTGCATCATCAACTTCAAGGGTAATTAGGATGATCATCTGCCATTGATTGAATTTTTGTACAACAATAGCTACCATGCAAGCATTCAGATGGCCCCCTATCAAGCTTTATACGAGAGGAGATGTAGATCACCTATTTGCTAGATTGAGGTTGGTGAAAATGAATTGATTATACCCGGTCTTGTCCACCAGTCCATGGAGAAGGTGAAAGTCATCAAAGAAAGGTTGAGGCTAACACAAAGTTGCCAAAAGTCTTATACGAATTTGAGGAGAAGGGACTTGGAGTTTGAGGTGGATGATTGGGTGTACTTGAAGGAGTCACCCATGAACGGTGTCATGAGGTTTGGTAAGAAGGGTAAGTTGATTCCATGTTATATCGGACCTTACCAGATTGTGAGGAGGATTGGAAAGGTTGAATATGAGTTAGACTTGCCTTCTGAGCTAGATGGAGTTCATCCAGTGTTCTACGTTTCGATGCTAAAGAAGTATTTGGGAAATCATACCTTAATAATCCCTATTGAGAGTACATGAGTGTCACGACCAAGCCTAGGGCCTAGACGTGAAATGATGAATGGGGAACATGAAGGGACCCTAAACAAGCCTCTTAGCATATCATTACACATCCTTGGTCGCGAAAGTAATTTAAAAACAACAAAAGAGCACAAAAATAAGGGTAAGGGACTAAGGGAAAGTCTTTAATAGCATAAATTATAAATAGTCAAATCTCAAAGCATAATTTGATCACTTGTCCAACAACACCTCTAAATATAGACTTGAGTGGGGTCCAAGACACTTTCCGGGCTCACCCTCATAGTGTAAAGAGTTCAACATTAAGAAATGACAAAGGCAAAAGAAGCATAGCTAGGGTCCCAAAACTTTGAGGACTCACCAATAGCTAATCTTCAAAGATGTCACAACTAGCCATGGGGAGGATGATCGTGAGAAGCTCCGATTCCTATATGGTAACATCATGTAGGCATAGAGTATGCTTTAGTACGTTTGAATGTATTGAGTATGTAGGATGCAATGCAATAAGAGATAGGTAACATAATAAAAATGCGTAGGCATAGGCAATGGATAGTATGATTACAATATGACATGCATGATCAATGCTTGAAGTAAAACATGCTTGTATAGAACGTAATATATGTGTAGGAAGAGACCAACGTCACAGACCAAGCAAAGTAGTACTTGGAATCCAAGGCATACTACCCCCTTGGGATGTGATTGAGGAATCTATCCCTCAATTCATAGATAGGCACACCACCCCCCATCAAAGTGATTGAGGAATCTACCCCTCAATTGGTATATGGGCATATTACCCCCCATCAAAGTGGCTAAGGTATATACCCCTCAACATGGTAGATGGGCATACCAACCCCAATCAAAGTGGTCAACGCATATACCCTCAACATGGTAGATGGGCATACCACCACCCATCAAAGTGGTCAAGATACATATCCTTCAATAGGGTAGATGATTATACCACCTCCCCAATCAAAGTGGTTGAGGCATATCACCCCGTCAACTAGGTGTGGTCAACTTGCAATACTACGATATTTTTCATGAAATCAACACATAAATAAATTCCTTTCATCACCATAAGGTCACTTGATGTATAGGTCATGCATTAGATCATCAATAACTCAAGAACCCTTAATGGGACATTTTATGAAACACTTGGTGGGTGTGTAATGCTAATTTAAAATCATGCAATTCAAGAGTGGAATCATGTGAGAAAACTTAATATAAATCAACCCACCACCACTTGTTAACACCCTCATGCAAGATACATTGAAACTCGTCATCAAATCTCATCATAGAACGTATGTTCATAACTCAAACATGCTTAAACAGTCTACATTTCATGAAAACCCAAACATAGTATATAATAAATTCACAGTAAGAAGTACCCATAGATAAATCAACCTGAAAATATGCAATTTATATAAAAAGGAAGGTTGGACACCATGGGTGAAATGACCCAATGGTTGAAACCCACATACCTCAACTTTGGATGTTTCCTTGATGAATTTGAATGAGAACTTGATGCTTGATTGAATTTGTTGAATCTGGAAATGAGTTTGAAACACTTCCATTTGGGTGAAAACATTTACTTAAGTGTTAGAGAGGTTTTTGGGAAATGTCTTGGTTAAGTATAGGTGTTTTTATTCATGGGAAGGCTTAGGCCCAAGAACTCGAGTCCTTGGGCTGAAGTAAAGAAAACAACAACAAAATGTACTGGTCCGCCCCTGGCAGTGTCGCTCCAGGGTGCAGATCGGTTCTGTTTTTCGCCAACTTTAGAAAATTTAATTTTGATACAGTTTCTCTAAAATCGTTGTTATACCCATTTCGCACTTAATTTTTCCCCTAGTCACGAATGTGAAGTCGAATTTTCGATATCACGCACAGATTTAGACATATATTGAAATTACGAATTTGAAAATTTCTAAGCCAAAGATTGACTATTTTTTTGGCTTTGGAGTATGATGGAATAAAGCAAAATGGCTCTTTAAACTGTCTGCGCTT
>JAABOM020048327.1:0-15920 GCA_011800125.2 Solanum clarkiae | reverse complement strand
TCACCACTGATCAGTTGGTCATTTGTTTATAGCTGTGCACAGATTTTACAGTACAGATTTTATAGTAAAGGTAAAGTGATACAAAGAACATAAAGTACATGATTCCACAGTATAACTAAGGTTGGTCCCTGATCTTCCGCAGATTCATGGTTTCATTTTAGTAATTACTTTATATACAGTATATCCTGCCTTACATACTTAGTACATTATCTCGTACTGATGTCCCTTACGGGGGACCTGCATTTCATGCTACAGGTATAGGTGCTAGTAGATCTCCCAGTAGGAGTACAGGACATTCAGCTGTGGTTACCAAGCTCCAGGTTACTTCGGAGCCTTGCATGTCTAGAGCTTATATGTTTATATTGTACAGTTAGTTGAGGTGGGGCCTGTCCCGACCCTTATCAAATGTTTCTCTCTGTTTAGAGGCCTTGTAGACTATGTAAAGCACAGTGAAGTCCTGTCTCCACTTTAGACAGCGTGGCCCCAACGGCCTAGTCATATGCATTTCCTTTTGGCTTGTTATCACTATTTATCCTCTTAAAGGCATATCAAACGTAGAAACCCCTTATAATATGTGTAGAATGCGTATAGTTGCAGGTTCATTCTCCCGAGCCTTATCGGCAACGGGTGCCGGTCTGCCCTACGGGACTTTGGGGCATGACAGAACCCATTAGGGAAGGACAATTTGAATTCCTCCCAAAGCACCACATAGCCATTACCTTTCTCACCCTTCCATTGATTATACCAAATTTGGGCTATCCCTTGAGTTGGTACGCCGCTAATTCCGCCTTCTAATTTGGCCTAACTCCCATGATAGACAAGATTTTGTAGACCTCATTGGTAAACTCTTATGGATCTTCCTCCACCTTTAACCCATGGAAAACCAAAGGATTCATCCTTATGAAGTCTCTATCTTAGCTTCGGGGTTATTAGCATGAGAGGCTTGGGCCCCTTGTTGGACTTGGTTGTCTACCGCTTGGGCAAGTATAGTATGAGCATCCCGGAGCTCACCATTGGTAGGCTGCTACTCGGGAGTTTGGGCATGTCTTCCTCTAGTGTTAGGAATGATCTAGCGTAGGAAGGAACAATCATTAGGGGGGGAAAACTTATTACAACTCTATAGCATGACTTAGAACATGAAAAAGGGAAACATTTACTAAAATGCCTCATAGCCTCCTATTCAAAGTCATGGCGCATTTCACAACCATGAATAGGACTCTAATCGATGCAGTGTATTGGACTCCAAGGATCTAACAACCTAGTGCTCTGATACCAAGTTTCTCAGGGTGCAAGCCTAGGGCCTAGATATGACACGGCGAATGGGGAACCCGAAGGAACCCCAAACAAGTCTCTTAACTTGTCATTACACATCCTTTGTCGCGAAAGCATATAAAAGACATGTAGAATAAAATGAGGCATTGGGGCTAAGGAAAAGCTCTGCAACACATCAACATCAAAAGATAGGGAATCATAGCTCATATCACAAATACATAACTTGTCCAACAAACACCTCTACATACATAGATAGAGTAGGGGCCAAGACAAAGTAATCGGACTCGCCCTCATAGTCAAATAGAACATAAGATAGTGTCTTAAAACATAGATAAGAGGAAAACATAAACCAAAGTCCCCGAAATGGAGGACTTACTAACAAGCTTAGAATAGTATCGTTTAGCCACGTGGAGGAGGAGGATGCTCAACTTGGGCACTGGTTCCTACATGGTGATATCATGTAGTCAAGAGTATGCATTAGTACGCTTGAATGTACTTAGTATGTGGGATGCAATACAACAAGAGACAAGCTTCATGATCAACATGCATAACAATAGGCAATAGGCATAATATAGCAAGATGACATGTATGGTCAATGCATAAGTAAAACGTTCTTCAGTAATCCATGCTCATATGGAATATCATATGTGTATAAGAGACCAAGCTAGATTTCTAAGGTATAAACCCCTTGGGGTTAGTGATGATGTCGCCCCATCACTTAAGTAGATGAGTAAGAACCATCATCTTAATTGTTGATAATATCATCCCATCACCTAGGTGGAAGAGTATGAACCCCCATATCAGTTGATAATTATAAATCACATCTCGGTTAGTGATGATACCTCCTAATCACTAGGTGGAGAAGTACGAACCCTTCCCTCGGTTATCTAGGCTCTTGTCCCCTCGGATCAGGCATGATCTAATACAACACTTTATATAGAGTTCATCATATGCATAAGCTCATTTCATCATCATATATTCAATTATATCATATACATAAGCTCTTTTCATCATCATAACATCATTCATATCATATCTAATGCTTTAGGCCTTCATTTCCTCAAGAAACCATAATCGGACATTTTATCAAGCACCTTGAAGGTGTGTAATAGTGGTATAAGAACATGCAATTTGGAGATGAAATCATGTAAGAAAATCTGATGTAAAACCATCAATGAACACCTTGCAACACCCCTAAGACATTCACATCAAAACCCCTCATGAAATCCAACATTAGATCTAAGATTTAGAGCTCAAAACATGCTAAAACAACTGTACTTTCATGAACTAAAATCACTGTGCAGTAAATTTCTCAATATATAAGACCTAAATATAAAATCAACTTTAAATCATGCAATATTAGTGAAAAATAGGCTTAGGCACCATGGGTGGAAGGACACAATGGTTCAACACCACATACCTTAGCTTTGGAGAAGTTTTTGGTGAAGGTTGAAGATGGAGGCTTGAAGCTTGAAGAGAATCCTTAGCTTTGGATGAGGGTTTTGGGTCTTTAATTTTAGAGTGAAAATATGGCTGAGTGTTTGAGTGAGTGTTGGGAAATGTTTTTGGGGATATGGGGGTGAAATTTTGCCAAGTATAGGTAAAAACACGTTTGAGAAAACTTAGGCTCAACATTTAGAAAAATCTAGATGGGCTAAGAAAAACTGTGTAGAAAATATACGTTTTCGCATAGTGGAGAGGACACGGAGGCTCTTTGGAAATCGCACCAAGTGAAATTTCATAATTCGATTCCTTTGCTTTACATTTGAGGTTAGGCCCTTGTCACCCTAATTTGGACCCCTTGAACAAGAATATGAAGTCAAATTTTTTTAATAACTAATGGATTTTTAGATATATGGAAAATAAGATTCCAGGCACATTTGAGGCACGTTTTTAGGCACTTTTTGGGGTCGTTACAGAATATCGCTCAATATAAATAAGAATCGATGCATGAGAAATCACATCTAATGGGATCATATTATAGAATCATGACCTTGTGGGAGAAGACCTTAACTAACATATAAGATCATGTGAGCTATTACATGAGATCCAGCATAACCCACTACATTGGCACAGAGAGACTACTTGCTAGGTGGAACTCCTTCAACTTCACATGCATTTTAATAACATAAATGGCCTATGTAGATCCATTAGCCTATCCTAAAAGACTTTTATGGTGGCACATAGTTACGAACATTAAGATTTAACTTTAATGGGTTATGCCTCAAAAGAGGGAATGAGTCCCAATCTGAAGTCCACTCGGTGCTAAGTCATCCCATAGATTATTTAAAACATGTACTTATTCAAATTATGACACTTAGAATCAGAAGTAGCAATCATAGGAGTAGTTCAGACTTAGGAACCACAAATTGAGTATTATCCTCTCATCTTGGAGACCTTTTTTAAACATCGATAGAGCAATTTTCTAATGTTCTTGTATGCTTGACAAATCATAAATTTAAGATATAACTTTAATTCCCTAATCATCATAACAAATCAATCAAGACTTCACTGGAAAACTAGATCTGCTAGGCTTTTAAATGGAATAATCATAAATCATGAGAATATACTCTTTTGGAAACATGAAAAATTAACCCACATTGTTATCAACAACAAAACTCATCATTGGGGTCACCGTCAATAACTTAAATACATGTAAATACTTAGTAAAATATCATAAGGCATAATTAAAAGCATTAAATAATATAAATGTAAATTGAAATCACTATAAGCATGCATATTAACTTGAAGGAAATTAAATAAAAGGTAAACTAATTTAACAAGGACTTTATGAGTGGAAGGATACCCACAAATCAAACTCACATATCTTACAAGCCTTAGAGAAAATGAATCTTGAAGCCTTGGGAAGAGCCTTGGAAACACTAGTTTTTGCCTTGCCTTTTAGTGAGTATCCTCGCCTCAGAGATTTGTTTTTTACAAATTGAAGAATGAAGAGAATGGGAGTTTCTTAGGATTTAGGATCTGATTTAAGGTCCTAAATTTCACCAAAATGTGTTAGTTTTCTAATATAAATGATGAAAATGATAAAACTGCCCTTCATTAAAACAACCGGATTAATCCTACGAAAGCCTATTTACGGGCTGTGGACTGAAACACAGACCATAGGTCTTGCTTGTCTATTTAACTTTTCCAAAATCCCTGAAGTTGATTTATTGAACTTCAAAATGATGAAACACTATTGCGGGCTATCGTTTGATCTATGGCTCATGGTTGGACTAGTACAATCGTAATACACTTTGCCATTTTTTCTATTTTCTTGGACTATATCCACGAAGGGATTCTACGGGCCATACATTGTCCTATGGTCCATCTTGGTAAATCGTATGTCACTTTTCAATGAACTTCAAAATTACTTCATGTCTGATAAACCCATCCACGATCATATCTATGGACTGTCAGTTTTTATACAGGCCGTCATAGGGTCCGTGGGTTACCCCATACTTAAAAACTTTTTTCCTTTCCTAATGTTCATGTTTAGGGATAAAATTGCGGGATGTAACCGATGTTCCACCAAAGTATGACACTTTTGATACTTAACACTTAGAATTGTATATGTTCTCGAAATGATGTTAGAAGATTTGATGTGTTTTTATGATTCTTTTCAGGATTTCAGGAATCGAGATGATTTTGCGCCAAGTTGCATAGATTTTAGGTTTTTGAGGATTTACGAGTCCTTCTATAGACCATGTTTTATTGCATAGGTCGTAGGTTGGTTTCGTGGGTTAGATCCAGTGAAGGACCAATTTTTAGATGTTAAGGTTACAAGTTGTAAGACGAGCCATAAAATCTTTTGTGGCCCGTATGTTTGTTCATATGTTGAAGATCAACAAATATACTAACTGTTAAAATGTTATAAAATGAGGGCTCCTCTAAGTCATATGTCAAGTGATGGGTCAGAGATAAGATTGTGCCTGGAGGATTAGACTTTTGAAGAATTTCTGAAGAGTTATTAGATGAGACCTCATATGGGCCATAACTCAGAAGACAGTCCTTAGAAGGAGTTCATATATGGAAGATAGTTTTTGTTCAGTGCAGTGTACGAAAGGCAATTACTCATTGTGTTTCCATCTGCGGCCCGTAACCTTGATCATCTAATTTATCGATTCCAGTTTTCCTATTTCATTTAGGATTTGGTCTCTACTTATTATAAATAGATTTTTTTTAAAGAGAGAGCAGTTAGAACATTGAGAATTCGTTACTTATGATTATTATTATATTCTTGAAGATTTTATTTGATAATATATTTGAACTACAACATCGTGATTTCTTATGAAGATCTTGGATTTATTATTATTGTAAGTGTTTAGTTAGATATTCCATAACATAGTTCTTTCACCTACAATGAACATGCATAGTTAAATCAACAACTAGCATTGTGAGAATCATGAAGATCTAACAAAGTAAAATCGAATAATTTGTAATCCTTGGAAAGTGTGCATATGTGTATTAATTATCTCTTTGATTAAAATTCTTTTTAACTATTGTCAATGTTAGAAATCGCCTAATTCTTACTAACTGGATCAAGGAGGAATGAATGGCACAAGGGATAATTAATAGGATTCGATGTGATTACTGTCATCTAATCAATCTGAATGAATCAGCAGATGGTTGTACTGGACAAAGGTAAGGGTTAGTAATGCAACACTGTGGGGATGGATCAAATCACATAGTGAAATTTGCTTAACACCTGGATCAAAGGGTTAGGTAAACATAACTTACTAGCTCTACTTGTTACACACTAGGAAAGGTGGCGATTATTTGGTTATATTGAGTTAGGAAATCATGGGAAACACAATACCCTAGTTACTTCTTTCACTGGTTTCACAAAACTTGCACTTGACCGACTATTGTAGTTTACGTTTAATTATTGCATTTTACAGACCCCCTTCGGGAGATAACTAGATTGATTCAATCTAATTGCTCATAATTATTCCAGGTCTAAACATAATTCCTCGTGGGATTGACCCTAACCATTGTGAGATTTTATATTTGACAATGACCGCTTACACCTTAATTAGGAGGTATAGTTTGGGTATGAATCAGCAACTCTACCTATGGGTCGTAAGTCACCCTCATGAACATGAATTCAGGTCATTTTTCAGTCTAACATTCTGCACTCTTAAGCTTCTAAACTAGTAGTCATTACAGTATCTGCCCCTTTGGAACATTCGTCCCTGAATGTACTTAAAGGCAGGCTCTAAAGAGTAAATGCTTAGCTAATAACCCATCATGCATGCAAAAATGCAACTCAAACATCATTGCATGATATTTTCATATTCCACACTCAAAACATGTCTTAGAACAGTCCATAAACATAGAAATAAATGCATGCTTCATTTAAAACTAAAATGCAAGGAATTAGAGTTTTTAGGAAGAATTTCTTAGAGTTTTTAGGAAGAATTTCTTAACACCTTAGGCTTGAATAGAGTAGAATAGATATGGGTAACGCTTTATTATTTTCGCCTCCGCTTCTCATATAGCAGCCTTGACTTGTTGATTCCTCCAACACACTTTGACAGATGCAACTTCCTTGTTCCTTAGCTTTTTAACATGCCATTTATAATCTCAATCGGTACTTCTTCATAAGTCATATCCTCTTCAATATTCACATCATGCAAAGGAACTATGGAGCTTTGATCACCTAAGAATTTCCTTAACATCGAAACATAAAAAACTAGATGGATCAAATGCATTTCATTAGTTAGATCTAACTCATATGCCACATTTTCCACTCTTCTAGCCACCTTGTAAGGCCTAATATACCAAGGGCTTCACTTCCCTTTCTTACAAAATCGTATCACACCTTTCATCGAAGACACCTTCAAGTAGACCCAATCACCGACTTGGAACTCGAAATTTCTTCCCTTAACATCGGAGTATGACTTTTGTCATCTTTGGGCCGTTTGCAAGTTTTTGCTTGTGCTTTTAATTTTTTCCACACCATTCATTACTAAGTTTGGTCGTATTGATACCACATCACCAACTTCAAATGATTCGATTGGCAATCTACACCGTTTACCATACAACGCCTCAAATGGTGCCACCCCAATACTTGCATGGAAGCTATTGTTGTATGCAAACTCGATAAGTGGCAAATTCTTATCCCAATTTCTCTTAAACTCTAACACACAAGATCTTAACATGTCTTCTAATTTTTGGATAGTCCTTTCGGCTTGCCCATAGATTTTGGATGGAAAGTGGTACTCAACCTCACCTTATTACCAAGTCCTTTTTGGAATGATCTCCAAAAATAAGAGGTAAATTGGACAATACGATCTAATATGATAGATGATGGAATGCCATGTGACCTCACTGATTCTCGGATATATATATATATGAGCATAATCTTCCACACTGAATGTAGTCTTGACAGGTAAGAAGTGAGTCAACTTTGTCATGAGGTGCACTATCACCCGTATGAAGTCAAAATGTTTTATAATCTTTGGAAAACCCACCACGAAGTCCCTGTCAATCTCTTCCCACTTCCAAGTAAGAATATAAATTTCTTGTGCTAGGCTACCTAATTAGCACACTCAAACACAAATTGGGCAATGTCCTTCTTCATTCTATTCCATCAATAGATCTCCCCCCAACTTTTTATACATTTTGATAGTGCTGGGATGGACGAAATATGAAGAGTTACGAGTTTCTCGAAGTAGCATCTTCCTCAACTCACTGTCATTGGGCATACACAACCTCCCTTAAAATCAAAGTACCCCATCTCCCCCTTGTCAGAAAACTTCTTATCACGACCCAACCCTAGGGCCTGGATGGGACATGGCGAATAGGTAACCTAAAGGCACCCAAACCAGCCTCTTAGCATATCAATCACATATCCTTGATCATGGAAGCAAAAATAAGCATTACAAGTTATAATAAAAAGGGAAGATGGATGTCATGACCCAAACATAGGGCCTAGACGTGACCGGAAAATGGGGAATATGAAGGAACTCCAAACAACCCTCATAGCATATCATTACACATCCTTGGTTGCAAAAGCGATTAGAATGACAATAAGAGATGAACATAAACAAGGGGAATTGGGACTAAGGGTAAACTTCCATATCATAATCATTAAGAAAAAAGAGAGCTAAGGATTATAGCATAGATATATAATATATCCAACAACACCTCTACTACATAGATAAGAGCGGGGGCCAAGACAAGCAACCGGGCTCACCCTCATAGTAATGAGTATAAGTACTTCAAAATATACAAGATGTTGTCTAAGAATAAGCATAATAGAAGGTAGATATTGTCCCTAGGCATGACGACTCACCAAAAGCTAACTTGAAAAATTTGTCTAGCCAAAGGGAGGTGGAAGGTGATCAAATGAAGCTCCGGTTCTCACATAGTAACATCATGTAGTCATAGAGTATGTGTTAGTGCGTTTGAGTGTACTAAGTATGTGGGATGCAATGCAACAATATATAGGCAACATAAGCAAAATGCAATATCATAGTCAATAGGTAGCATAATAACAATATGACATATATGAATGATTTTTGATGTAAAACATGATTACAATCCAAATCAAGTTATATAGTTCATAATACGTAAGTGTGGGAAGAAACCTCAAGTACATAACATAAGACCAAGTGAGCTACAACTTTGAATCCCGATGTTAACCCTACACCAGAAGAGAGGGGGAAGTTACTTGCCAAGGTGAACCTCCTAATGAATAAGTGGATCCACTAAGCCTTATATGAACCAAGTACTCACCTATAGTTCTTGGACTCGGGTACTGGCCTCAAGCCCTCATATTTAGGGTACTTGCCTCAGAGAGATTTGAGGACTCGCCTCTAATCCCTTCAGTGATATAGCATGTAGTTCTAGGATTTGGGGACTCACCTTTAGTCTACTTGGTGCTAAGTCTAATCCCACGGAATATATATGATAATCATCCTTCAATACCTTGCAATAAACATAGAGACATGTGATTTTCTATCAAAATACAGCACATTAGGTGCATGAAGCAAGGAATTTTGTGAGTTTTTTAAAACAACTTTTTATTGTTTTCATGTGTTTTCATGTCAATCATGCAAAAAAGTTAGGTTGGCATGATTTTAAAGAAAAATTGCAGATTTTGCTAAATTATAGGCCTTATAAGCCCACCTATAAGTCGTAGCTCAAGCTACGAGTCGTAGGGTGGTGTCGTAGTAAGAATGAGAAACTAAAATTTAGAAATCTGCTAATTGGAGGTCACCTCAACGAAGCCATCATATAAGTCGTAAGCCTCACCATGACTCTTATAGGTTGACTCGTAGAAAGAATCAGAGAGCCAAGATATTAGACCAAAAACCGAAGGACAAAACTATGATAGGAACATACGAGTCATAGTTCAAGTAGTGACTCATACCTATTAGTCATACCGATTCAGTCTAAGATGCCAAGAATCTGATACGAGACCCTGACTACAACTCGTAGGTTATCCTATGGGTCGTACCTGCGAGAATAATCAGCTACCAACTGTCTTTTCTGTGTAAATTCTAGGGTTATTTTGTAAATACTATATATAGTTTAAGTTAGGTATTTGAGAAAAGAGTTTGACCAGTAGACAAACTGGCATTACATTTTGAATTTTTTCTTAGTTATTAGAGTAGTTTATTATTCTCTCTTGGAAAACCCATTTTAGGGAGTGCAAATCTTTCTTTGTACTCATTGTTTACCAATCAAGCTTGTTGTTTCACATCTTGTGGTGCATATTTTCTTCACTGTTATTGGTAAAGCTCTCAACTATGACTATAATGTGCATTTTTGTGTGTTTTTCCTTAGCCATGAGTAGCTAAGCACCCACAACTTGGGGTTATGAAAACCATGGGTAGTTCGCTTGAAATAACCTAAGTTTATTGCATTTATATGGTTGGGGTTTCGCATGTATTGTCTGTTTCCCCTCATTTTTATTGTTTTTTGGTGGTGGCCAACACCAAACCCCGCCTACTCTCATGATTCCGACAAAGGTAGTGACAAATAGGAAAAGGGAAATAGATAATAAAATTTGATTGATGTGTTCTCGTCTAATCTACCAAGCCTGACCGAGGAGAGGTTGACTGGGATAATAGGTAATGGTTAGTCTGTACGGCATGGTTACCGACCAAGCTCTATGGTGAAATTTGATCTTCACCTTCACAAGAGGGCTGGAAGAACCTAAGTTACCATCCTGCATGTAAATCGCCAATTATAGTTATGTTATCTAGGGTAATTGAGTCGAAGAACCACGGGAAATACATTTCCCAAGTTGTCCCAAAATTGAGTGTTTCCTTGTGTTATAGTTAGTAGTAGCTTTTTTTTGTTTTTGAATCACAAACCTCCCCCCCCCCCCATTTAGAGATTGTAGTCATAAATACCAGAAATTGTTAACGGTGAAGTTTTCTAGTCAAACCATGTATTCCTTGTGGATTCAACCCTAACCTCAGTTAGGTTAATTGCTGACAACGACCGCTTTCTTATTGGAGCATGAATATCATCAGAAATTGTGGCACCATTGCTGGGAAATACGGCTTGGTTTTGATTTGATTTCACTATTAGTTAGTTCTAGTGTTGATTTCTAGAGTCTCTTGTACTTTATTTTTGTTTTTGTTATTTGATTTTATTTGTAGGGTATATTATGATGTATGCCCAACACAAGAAGGCAAAGCAATCCCTTAGCTCCACTCAATTTGGAGATCTATCAACTACCAAGAAGAATGACTCAAATGAATGAAGATATCAAGGTTGAGAAGGATATGAATACAAATGAGGATATGGGAAGAGAAGAGAATCCACCACAAAGGGGTAACAGACCACAACTCAGTTATTTCGATGAAAATGCTTATGGATGGAATCAATATAGATTGAACACTACGATAATGGATGTTAATGGTACTATAGTAATGCCTTCATTAACGGTAGATACTAAGTTCACAGTATCGAGTGGATTGCTCCAAATACTCCAAAACTGCGGATTATTCACAGGGCTACCTTCGGAGGATCCCCACTATCTTTTTCAAAATGTGGTGTTTGTTTGCAAGAGTTTCATGGGGACACAAAACCTTTCTCTTGATGATCTGGGTTTGAGAGTGTTTCCACTAACATTGACTGGCAATTCAGCTATATGGTTGTCTAAGCTTACTCTAGGTACTATCATAAGTTAGGATGAACTTCAGAGAGTATTCCTTGAAAGATATTTCTCAAGATCTAAAAAATTGCAGCTCAAGGACCAAATCAAGAACTTTGAGCAGCTATCGAGTGATTCTATTAGCATAACATGGGAGAGATTTACTAAATTCTTGAGGATGGTCCCTGATCACAAGATTTTTTATGATACTTTGGTAGAGATTTTTTATCGGGCACTTGACAAGAATTGTCAAGCTTGCGCCGACATAATTGTTGAAGGCTTGTTGCTAGACCAACCTTTTTGCATTGATAGCTGCAAGGATGGAGCAAGTGGTCAAAACGAATAGAGCATGGGGTCAATAAGAGCCAGGTGTGAAGAAACATTCTTGTGTGGTTAGCACTAATAATGAGCAAGCAAAGGTGAACGAAGAGATCATTGAACAACTTGCTCATCTTTGTACAAGTGTGGACTTGGTTTTAAAGCAAAATCAGGAAAGTGTCAAGGAAGCCACCCACCAATCTCCAAAGGTTCCTATTTATGATGATCCATTTTTTGATGAGGAAGCATGTTTTGTAAGCAACCAAGTGGTGGGTTTCTGAAACAACCCCTAAGGGTCCGATTCGGACTATTAGAGGCAAGGTTCTGGGAATCAAGGGCGGAACATCAACCGTGATAGGATTTATAGAGATAATCGGGGTGGATACTATGAGAGAAAGAGTGTCAGATGCAGAGTGGGGCAGAAGAGAGGGCTATAGGAATAGTCCTTACGTGCCACCACATAATTGCGATGACGGATCAAACAACTCCAGGATTGAAGAAATATTCAAAATGTTGTTGATGCGAGCCGATCGTCAAGATGAGACTTTAAAGGGAATGAAAGAACAATTTTCTAGTATTAACCATAAAATAGAGTCTCACTTAGTGGCTATTAAGCAACTAGAGCAACAATTTTAGCAAGTTTCTTCACAATTGAGCCAACGCCAAAATAGCACCCTACCAAGCAATATGGTTCAATCTACAAAGAATGAAGGGCATTGCATGGCAATGCTGACTTGGATTGGTGAAAGTGCTACGAACCCCACTATGAAAAAGGTGGAAAAATAGGAATCATAAGAAAAGAACAAATGAAAAAGAATCGAGGCATGCAACATGGGAGAGCAACCCAAAAAGTATAAAACTTTTCTGAGGCCCCCTTCTCCTTTTTCTTACAGGCTTGGGAAGAGAAAGGAGGAAGGTAAGTTTGAATAGTTCCTGATAATGCTTAGGAAATTGTTAGTTGATATCCCCTTAATGGAAACTCTTGAGAGGATGTCGGGACATGCTAAATTTATTAAAGAACTAGTCAAGAAGAGGCCAAAGGTGAGTCAAGGCCTCTCCAAAAACATTCAATGTTGTAGTGACATCACTACAAAGTCATTAGTGTAGAAGCGCGAAGACCCGGGTGTATTCACCATACCATGCACTGTAGGAGAACTAGCATTCGCTAAAGCATTATGTGATTTAGGGGCTAGCGATAATTTAATGCCTCTTTCTATATCCAAAAAGCTCAGTTTGGGATGCCTTGTTCCTACAAAGATGCAGTTGTTGATGGCAGACAGAATAGTTAAGAAGCTTGTGGGGATTTTGTATGATTTGTTGGTAAAGGTAGACAAATTTATATTTCTAGTAGATTTTGTTATACTTGATTGTGAGGTTGATTTTGCAGTTCCAATCAAGACCCTTCTTAGCCACGGGTCAAGTATTAGTTGATATGCAGAAGAGTATACTCACTTTTAGATTTGGTGAAGAAGCAGTGGTGTTTCAATTGGGCCAGTAGGATAGAAGGAGTTCTGAGTTTCAAGTCATCTTAATGATTTCAATGGATGAGGATTATGAAGGAGAAATCCTTGTAGAATTGAGGCTTGGGGTTGATCCTTTGGCAGCCATATTGATGAACATCAATGGTGACACCATTCCTGATTATGAGGAGATAGTAAATGCTCTTGGGGTGTTATTTGGCCGAGGTGACAAGCAAGGTTGGAGTTGGACTTGTGCAACAGAGAGACTCCACCTACAAAGCCCTCTATAGAAGTTCAACTAGAGTTAGAGTTAAAGTCATTACCATCACATCTGAAATATGCATACTTGGGAGAGAATAGTACATTACCTGTCATCATTGTAGCAGATTTGAGTGAAGCCCAAACAGAGCCCTATTCTCAGTTCTCAAGCACTATAAGAGAGCTATTAGGTGGACTATTGCAGATATCATTGGCATACCCCCTAGGATATGCACTTATACGATTTAGCTAGTCAAGGATTATAATTCGAGTATTGAGCATCAAAGGCGGTTGAAGCCTCCCCCCCAATGCAAGAGGTCATGCGAAAATAAATCATCAAGTGGTTAGATGCAAGGGTAATCTACCCAATTGCTGACAGTGAATAGGTGAGTCCAGTACAGTGTGTCCCAAAGAAAGGAGGTATCACAGTAGCACCTAATGCAAAGAACGAGTTGATTCCCATAGGACCAATAACTGGATGGAGAGTGTGCATGGATTATAGAAAACTAAATGCTTCTACTGAGAAGGATCATTTTCCTATGCCCTTGATAGATCAGAGCTCAACAGATTGACAGAAAAGGGATGGTATTGTTTCCTTGATGGTTATTTCGAGTATAATGAAATTGTTATTGTGCCTGAGGATCAGGAGAATACAACGTTCACATACCCCTATGGTACTTTTACATTTAAGAGAATGCCCTTTGAGTTTACAACACTCTAATCACATTTCAAAGATACATGATGTATATCTTCTCGGACATGGTTGAATCTACTATTGAGGTGTTCAAAGATGACTTCAGTGTCGTCGGCCAATCTTTTGAAAAATTCCTTTTATATTGGCATTTCTAGAGTCACTTGGTGCTAAATTGGGAGAAATTCCATTATATGGTCAAAGAAGGCACTGCACTTGCTCAAGAGTTTTGGGCAAAGGAATTGGGGTGGATAAAGTAAAAATCTAGGTGATAGAGAAATTGCCACAACCAATTTCAGTAAAAGGTATCAGAAGTTTTCTAGGTCACGCTGTGTTCTATCACCATTTTATAAAGAATTTCTCCAAGATATCTCAATCCTTATGTAAGTTTCTAGAAAAAGATGGAAAGTTTATGTTTGATGATACACGCATGCGCGCCTTCGAAGAATTGAAAAGAAGGCTGACCAAAGCATCCATTGTTCTAGCTCTAGACTGGTTACAACCATTTGAACTAATGTGTGATGCAAGTGGAGTTGCACTCGGTGTGCTATTCGGGCAACGAAGATAGAGAGTCTTACACCTGATCTATTATGCCAGCAAAGCACTGAATGTGGCCCAGAAGAATTACACTATTACCGAACAAGAACTATTTGCATTAGTGTTTACATTTCAAAAATTTCGTTCATACTTGTTGGGAGCTAAAGTGATTGTGCACACAGACCATGCGGCACTCAAATATCTGATGGCAAAGAAGGATGCAAAGCCATGATTGATTAGGTGGATACTTCTCTTGCAGGAATTCAATTTTGATGTGATTTATAGAAAAAGGTCAGAAAATCAGGTTATCAATTACCTTTCCAGATTGGAAGATGAGGCTATGGTGAAGTTTGATGATGGGTTGGACATGAATAACTCATTTCCCGATGAAAGAGCTCTAGGAACATCACATGATCTCATACCTTAGTTTGCAGATTATGCTAATTATTTGGTGAGTGATATAGTGCCTCCTAATTTGAACACCCATCAACGTCGCAAGTTTATGTATGATGTAAAGAAGTTCTTTTGGGATGAGCCATATTTTTTTTTGCGTATGTGCAGATGGATCATCCATAGATGTGTTCAAGATGTAGAAATGATGAGCATTCTTAAAGCATGTCACTCTTCATTAGTGGGTGGTCATCATAGTGGAGCTCGAACTTCTTATAAAATATTGCAATGTGCCTACTATTGGCCCTCTATGCATCAAGACATCTATGATTATGTTAAGTCTTGTGACCGTTGTCAAAGGTAAGGGGGAGTTTCACAAATGTATGAACTTTCTCTGAATCCTATTTTGGTCATAAAACTATTTGATGTTTGGGGCATTGATTTTGTAGGACTATTCATCAGCTCTCATGGAATTAAGTAAATCCTGGTCGAAGTTAATTATGTCTCCAAGTTGGTGGAAGCCATATCTTTACCAAACAATGAGGGTGAGAGTGTCACAGGGTTTCTCTGAAAAAACATTTTTTCTAGGTTTGGTACACCGCAAGTTATTATCAGTGATGAGGGCTCTCATTTTTGCAACTGACTGTTCCAAGCTCTCCTTGAAAGATATGGTGTGACGTGGAAACCCCATACCATCCCCAAACTAGTGGACAAGTGGAAGTATCGAACAGGAAAATAAAAAAAATTTATCCAAAATAGTAAATGTGAATCGTATTGATTCATCAAGAAAATTATATAATGCTTTATGGCCCTACCTGACGGCCTTCAAGACTCCCCTCGAAATGTCCCCTTGTCAAACGATGTTTGGAAAAGCATG
>JAABOM020048306.1:0-15925 GCA_011800125.2 Solanum clarkiae | reverse complement strand
TCTTTATTTCTTAGCTTCTTAACTTGACGATCTAGAATAGCAATAGGTACCTCTTCATATGTGAGATCTTCTATAACTTGCACATCTTCAATAGGAGTGATACGGGATAGGTCACCTATGCATTTTCGAACCATTAAGACATGAAAAACTGGATGAACCATTGAAAGCTCTTGGGGTAGCTTTAGTTCATATGCAACTTTCCTGAACCTCTTAATAATCTGATATGGCCCTATGTAATGTGGGCTCAGTTTTTCCTTTCTTACCAAACCTCACAACCCCTTTAATTGAAGACACCATTAAAAACACTCAATCCCCTATTGAGAATTCCAGTTCTCTCCTCCTAGCATCCGCGTATGATTTGTGATGGCTTTGGGCTATTTCTAGCTGTTGTTGTATTACTCTAACTTTCTCCATGGATCGTTATACTAAATCTGGCCCAAGAAAAGAAGTCTCACCTAGTTCAAACCATCCAATTGGCAACCTGCATTTCCTTCCATATAAAGCTTCATAAGGTGCTATCTTGATACTCGAGTGGTAGCTATTATTATAGGAAAATTCAATAAGTGGCAAATGGTCCACCCAACTACCTTTAAAGTCCAATGCATAAGCTCGCAACATATCTTCAAGTGTTTGAATAGTGCGCTCATCTTGACCGTCTATCTAAGGGTGGAATGTTGTACTCAAATTCACTTATGTCCCTAAACTCCT
The DNA here is from genome assembly GCA_011800125.2 of Solanum clarkiae. NCBI lineage: Eukaryota > Viridiplantae > Streptophyta > Magnoliopsida > Solanales > Solanaceae > Solanum > Solanum clarkiae. The sequence continues at coordinate 15,217 of JAABOM020048306.1, read as the reverse complement.
TTGGAAGGACTTCCTAAACTTTGTAGTGAATTGAGGCCCCCAATCTGATGTAATGGAGATTGGGACCCCATGTAGCCTGACTATCTCTTTGAGGTATAACTTGGCATATTCTTCAACTGTATAATCACTCCTAACTAACAAGAAGTGTGCTGACTTTGTGAGTCTATCAACTATTACCCGTATGGAATTAAACTTCTGAAATGAGCGACGTAACCCGGTAACAAAATCCATATTGATCATATCCCACTTCCATATTGGAATCTCTATACACTGCATATAGCCTCCCGACTTTTGGTGCTCCACGTTAACTTGTTCACAATTTGAACATTGAGCCATAAATTCTGCAAGGTCCTTTTTCATGCCTCCACAACAAAACATTCCCTTCAGGTCATGATACATCTTAGTTGATTCTGGATGAATGGAATATCGGGAATGATGGGTTTCTTCCATTATCCTCTTTCTTAATCTATTAATATCAGGCACACACAATCTATTTTGGCAATACAGTACTCCAATTTGTGTATGTTCAAAGCCCTTCATCATACCCTGACCCACTGTTTCCTTAAGTTATCGTAGAACTGGATCCTCGAATTGTTTTTCTTTCACCTCTATTACTAATGAAGATGTTACTGCATTATTTACAATGACCCCTTCCTTTGGAGTTTCAAGAAGGAGAACTCCCAAACTAACTAGTTGACATAGATCCTTAGCCACTCCTTAACTTACCACAGCTTGATCACCAGTATTCATGATTGCCTTATGACTCAGAGCATCGGCTACCACATTTTCCTTCCCCGGATGGTATAGTATATCAACGTTGTAATCCTTTATTAACTCTAGCCATCTCCGTTGTCTTAAATTTAGGACTTTCTGCTTAAAAATGTATTGTAAACTCTTATGGTCCGTATATATGTCTACGTGAACCCCATACAAATAGTGGCACCATATTTTCAGAGAAAACACAATCGCTGCTAACTCAATATCATGTGTTGGGTAGTTTTTCTCATGTGGTCGTAGTTGTCTAGATGCATAAAAAATTACCCTACCATGTTTTGTTAGTACACACCCTAAGCCAACTCCTGAAGCATCGCAATACACTGCATACCCCTCGGTAGCTTCTGGAAGTATTAGCACAGGTGCAGATGTTAGCTTATTTTTCAGCTCTTGGAAGCTCCTTTCACATGCATCATTCCATTGGAACTTGGTTACTTTATGTGTAAACTTTGTTAGAGGTGTAGAATTCGAAGAAAAACATTCAACAAACCTTCTCTAATAATCTGCTAACCCTAGGAAGGTCCAAACTTCTGTGGGTGTCGTTAGCCTTGGCGAATCTTTCACGGACACTATATGACCCAAAAATGCCACTGATTTTAGCCAAAATTCACATTTAGAAAACTTGGCATATAACTGTCGATTACGAAGAACTTGTAACACTTGTTGTAAGTGATTTGCATGGTCTTCTTCTGATCTTGAATATACCAAAATGTCATTTATAAATACTATCACGAACACATCCAAGAATGGCTTGAATACCCTATTCATCAGATCAATAAAAACTACTGGTGCTTTCATTAGCCTAAATCACATAACAAGAAATTCAAAGTGACCGTAACGTATTCTGAAAGCAGTCTTAGGTATATCTTTCTCCTTCACCCTCATTTTGTGATAACCTGATCTCAAATCGATTTTTGAAAGGCATTTGGCACCCTGTAAATGACCAAATAAATCATCAATCCTGGGGAGGGGGTATTTGTTCTTAATTGTCACCCTATTCAATTGTCGATAATCAATACACATTCTCAAGCTGCCATCCTTTTTACGTACAAATAACACTGGTGCACCCCAAGGGGACACACTAGGTTTTATAAAACCCTTTTCCAATAAGTCTTTAACTACTCTTTTAATTCACGCAATTCTTCCAGGGCCATTCTATATGGAGGGGTGGAAATAGGTTGAGTGCCTGGAAGTAAGTCAATATCAAAATCTACTTCTCATTCTGGAGGCAAGCCTAGAAGTTCTTCAAGGAACACATCAACAAATTCATTCACTACTGGAACTGATTGAAGAGTTGGCGATTCTGCCACCATATCCCTTACTCTAACTAAATGACATATCTACCAGATATCATCTTTTCTGCCTCAAAATAAGAGATAAACGTACCCTTTGGTGCCGCAACATTGCCTTCCCATTCAAGGACTGCCTCATTTGGAAAGTGGAAGTACACTCTTTTAGTTCATCAATTCACGGTGGCATAACAAGAAGCTAACCAATCCGCACCCATTATAACATTGAATTCCATCATTTCTAGCTCAATAAGGTCAGCTAATATGTCACGGTCACAAATAGTTACTACAAAGTCATAATAAATCCTTCTAGCTATAATAGATTCATCGGTTGGTGTAGACACTTCAAATAGTTTGTTCAATAATTTGGGTGTCCTCTTAAACATCCCAACCACTAATGGAGTGATGTATGATAGTGTAGAACCAGGGTTAATTAATGCCTATACATTATGTGAAAATATGGATAATGTACCTGTGACCACATCAGGTGAAGCTTCCAAATTTTGCCGACTCCCCAGAGCATAAGTGCGATTCTAGACTCCGCTAGAGCTAGCTTCCCCTTTTACACCATTACCACGACCTATAGGTGCTTATTGACCCCTACCTAATAGAGGAACTAACGATGATGATGCAACAGCTGACCTAGTAGATTGTGCTATATCACACATACGCCTCCTCGGGCAATCTTTTATCATATGCCATGGCGCACCACACCAATAACAAGTGTCTGTCCTAACACAAAATATACCTAAATGACTTCTTCCATACTATTTAAAAGGTTGCCTAGGAGTCATTTGCTAGCCTGCTGAATATCCCATTATCAGGGCGCCCTGCTCTTCACTTCTTGGACCAAACTAATTCCTCTTAGACCCCTGAAGTTGTGGTGGAGAACTAGTTGCAGAGTAGGAGGATAATGGCCTAGGAGGTCTATTAGAAAATCGAGGTCTAAGCTCACCTTGGGTGGTGTAAACTACCCTGTAGACCTGGCCCTTTTAGACTGCGGCCTTTCTAACTCTTGTGTCCTTCTTGTTTGCCTATGATCCTCCAATTTCTGTGCAAAAGCCTGCATTCTGTCTATATCCATGTCTTTGTTCAAGGAAGCAATGTTACAATCTCTGACCAGATACATGTCCAATCTATCCACATATCGATGAACTCTATCTGCCATAGTAGCAACTACATTAGGAGCATGCTTGGCCAGGGAATTAAACTGGAGGCGATATCCCTAACGCTCATATTCCCTTGGTGGAGTCTCAAGAACTGATCTACACAGGCCTCTAGGATTTCTAACGACAGGTAATGGTCGAGAAATGCCTTTTTGAACTCCTTCCGGGTAGTTGGAGGTGCATCTATACCCTTAGATTGCTTCCAAGCTTCATACTACAATATAGCCACACCCTTCACCTATATGTCGCTAACTTGACAGCTTCTGTAACACTCACATGTATAACATCTAAAGTGTATTGAATTTGATCAATAAAGTCTAGTGGATCTTCATTAGGATCTGACTCAGTGAAGGATAGAGGGACCAAATTAAGGAAGTCACTTATCCTCGTGCTAGCTGCCCTATTCCCACCACCTGCACCTATAACTGGACATTCATGTCTTTGACCTTGTCTAGCAACTATAAGATTCAAAAGTTGGATTGCATTTCTCAGATCCTGCATGGTAGTATCGATAGGTGGGTTCTTTGGGAATTTCACTACTTCCTGGTTCATTAGGAGATGGAGGAGTTGGAGATGTCTGTGACAGAGACTCATCTTAAGCCTCATTTCGTTGTCTCACCCGACTGGGTATACCAACCACCACTTCTACTTCCTTCCCTTTACCTTTGTTTTTCTTGGTTTTTGGCATACTTGTTGTACAAAACAATTTAGGGGTTAGACACAATCCATCTATTACACTTAGCTCTATGGCACAATCTAAAGAATGAAAATAAAGTAATAACTCCTAAATTCCATGTAGCCTCCTGCTTATAAATGTGGTGCACAACACATCGATAAACAAGACTCTATATAGACATGGATTTGTAGACTCCCTAGGATGACCTTCTCTAATACCACTTCTGCCACACCCTAAGTCCCATAAGGAGGACTGGCATCCATTGCCAATAAGGCTCGAGAGAACCAACCTGTATCCATGCACTTTTTATACATATAATAAGGGATTTCTTCATTCAACATGCCTTTAAGAAAGTAAGCAGTAATAACAAGCCAAAAGGAAATGCATATGGCTAGGCCGTTGGGGCCACGTTGTCTAAAGTACGAGACATGACCACACATTAATTTACATAATCTAGAAAGCCTCTAGATAAGGAAAAGCATCTAATAAGGGTCGGTACAGGCCCCGCCTCAACTAACTATACAATGCAAAAATGTAAGCTCTAGACACACAAAGCTCCGAAGCAACCTGGAGCTTGGTAACAGCAGTTGGATACCCTGTACTCTTAGTGGGGAGATCTACTAGCACCTGTACCTGCAACATCAAATACAGGTCCCCCATATGGGACGTCAGTACAAGATAGTGTACTGAATATATAAGGAAGGAAATATTATATATGAAGTAACAACTCAAATGAAACAATGCAGTAATGTTGGATAAAAGACCAACTTTAGTTATGTTGTGGGATCATGTAGTTTATGTTCTTTTTAGTACTTTACCTTTGTTGTATAATTTTTTCATAGCATGTAATACAAATGACCAGCTGATCAGTGGTAAATCTATATCGGGATCGGCCTGGCTAGTCTTTTCTTTTAACCCCTTGGGCTACTCCCCGTGATAGGATCGACCCTAGCTAGGTGATTCTTTCACCCCTCGGGTAACCACCCATCAATAAGCAATATACTTCACTTTTCAATTACCTTAAGATGATTCTTTTGGTGGTCATAATATTAGAGTTGTATGACTATAGCTGTAGCATGTGACATGTAAATAATCGTACAAAATAATATGACAATGAAAAAAGTACGTTACACAAGTAATGAAATGTGTATGAGATGAAACAACTCGTAAACTTTATTAGGGAAGAAGAATCCATGTGTCTTGGTATTCAAGTATGTATGCAGATTTAAAGATAACTATGTATAGAAGCATATGAACATGTGAAAGAGTAGAGACATGGTCAATAGTTGTGTCAGAGTTGGTAAGTGCCTTTATGCACCAAGGAGGGATCTATATTTCATGCCAAATAATACGAAATCAAGTAGCCTTACATACCTCATTATATGACCTCATTATTACCTCAGAGTGACTGCTTTTTCCGCAAATATTTATCTACAATATATTAGGCAATAATACTAGTATTAGCAGCAAAGAAATACTTCTTGGTGGCCCAATCTCATAAAAACAAACACACGGGCAGCAAGCATATAATTATAAATTCGAGTGTATCCTTTCAACCTTTTCACCTCTAATATTATTTTCTAGTATACATTCTCATATAGATATCATGTGCAGCCTGTTTTAGTGTCATAACAGTCTTACAACAGCCCACACATAGACATTCCACATAACATACAAAACATACAAGTAGGCGGCATAACATTGCGTCGTCTCGCTACATTTCGATGTCAACAATCCCAAATCTGTTTTAACTTCAACCAAACTGCACATAATATACTTACACATAAAATAAGCCTTAAAATAGTCCAAAAATAGTTTAAAATAGATAGATGTCGTGGAGCGACAATTCCCAACCACTAGCCTACAAGTTTGTACTAAGAACACAATTATGATATCATATAAGAACTCACTCTTGCGGGCTGCAAATAAGGTGCAGCAGCCTTGTTACATCACTAACAAAATAAACCTTGTTAAGAACATAAGTATTACTTCATAACTCAGCCAACCAAGAAGAGAAAAGCCTCTTAAGTAACAAGAAAAGTGCATAACAATCCTTAGGACACATGTTGTCCAAATTTCCAGCACAAGCACAACTAGCATATACTTCTTGTTTTTCATAAACAAACAATACTATATACACAAGTATCATCACTTACCTTTAACTTCAAGGTTTAGGCTTGCTTTAGGAACCCTAGTACTATTGTGAAGGTTACTTTTCACACATTGAAACAGAGCAAAGAATAACCAAGAAAAGAAGATTTTTTGTCCAAATTAAAATAACTTAAGGGAGCTGTTTTAAATCCTTTTTAAAGGGGGATTTTGGCCGACCTACTAAGGCATTTTTAACATTACTTTGTTAAGCTAGTGATGTAGCTTCTTGTCCCTTTCACTTGGGCCTTATTGGGTTCAAATTAGTTGGGCCTTGGCTGCCTACTTTTCCCTTTTCTCCTTACTTAGTTTTGGCCCAATTCACCAAGTGAGTTGTGTTGTACATGGGCCCTTTCTCTACTATTCTTGGGCTGAACATATTGTCCATTTACAGTGCTAAAACATGGGATAAAGTTACACCCTTAACACGGACTTTATTAATTTTCGAACTTGGATAGATTTGGCATCGGGACTCGTCTCCGTTTAGCTAGAATATTTAAGCTAAGCATGTAGGTGACTCACCCACTAGCTTGTAGGTGACTCACCCGCTAGCTTTCTAAGTCATAAAAGTACCTCACTTCTTTCACCTCGTTTAAAGAAGTGATCTCCTCTATTTGACTTAAAATGTATTTACACTCGACCCTCTTTAGCGTTAGACATACATATCGCCCTCTAATTTGAGATTCAAGCACTTTTAAAAATTGGCGCTAATTTGAAAAGCCGTATCACATTTCATTTGCATAGTACTAGTACTGTAAGATATGGGGTGTTACATGGTGGGTGGTTTGACATTGGTTTTTCTCACATGATTTCACTCATGAATTGCATGATTTTGTACTAGCATTTTAAACCCACCAAGTGTTTGATAAAATATCCTGTTATGATTTCTTGAGCTATTGGAGGTCTATTGCATGGCTTTTCAGTTAAATGTCTTTATGATGATGAAGGGAATGTATGTATGTATCAATTTCATGAAAAGTATCTATAGTGTTGTAAGTTGGCCATACCTAGTTGAGGAGGTGTTGTGCCTCAACCACTATGATGGGAGGTGGTATGCCCATCTACTAATTAGGGGGTATATCGACTCAATCACTTTGATGAGGGGTGGTCATGCTCATCTACCAATTAGGGGGTATATTCCCTAATCACTTTCATGGGGGGCAGTCATGCTCATCTACCAATTGGGGGGTATATTCACTTAATCGCTTTGATGAGGGATGGTCATGCTCATCTACCAATTAGGGGGTATATTCCCTAATCACTTCAATGGGGGGTGGTCATGCTCATCTACCAATTGGGGGGTATGTTCACTCAATTACTTTGATGGGGGTGGTCATGCTCATCTACCAATTGAGGGGTAAATTCCTCAATCACTTCCCAAGGGGTAGTCATACCTTGGATTCCAAGTACTAGTTTGTTTGGTCAATAATGATGGTCTCTTCCTACACATGTAATACATTTATATAAGCATGTTTTACTTCAAGCATCATTCATGCATGTCATATTGTTATTATGCTCATCCATTGCCTATATGTACATATTTTTCTTATGTTGCCAATCTCTTATTGTATTGCATCCTACATACTTACTACATTCAAACGTACTAATGTATACTCTATTCCTACATGATGTTACCATGTTGGAACCAGAGCTCCACTTCATCATCTTCCTCCTTCACGTGGCTAGTACTATCTTTGAAGCAAGTTTGGTGAGTCCTCAATTCCGAGGATAACATCTTTTGATCTTATGTTATGCAAAGACTCTCTTTGTTTTATTTTATGCTTTTGACTATGAGGGTTAGCCTAGAAAGTTGTCTTGGCCCCCGTTCAATTCTAAATTTAGAGGTGTTGTTGGACAAGTTTATGTAATGATGCTTCGAGCTTAACTCTCTTGACTCTTGTATGTTTTTAAGCTATGAAAGACTCCCTTAGCCCCTTTATCCTTATTTTATGTTCTCTTATTATTGTTTAATTGCTTCCGCGATGAAGGATGTATATTGATATGCTAAGAGGCTTGTTTAGGGTCCCTACGAGTTCCCCATTCGCCGTGTCATGTTTATGCCCTAGGTCCATGTCGTGACACATCTTCCTAAACCTCTCATAGAGACACTGCTCATCCTCAATCAATGTAGCCAATGGTACACAACCTCAACAGTTGGTGCAGGATCAATCTCAACTCTACAACCCAATGGTGATTGCTCCACCAGACCGTGAATCATGGGAGTCTGATGCTGATCTAGAGTCTGGGCTCCTCCTTTGGTCTGAGAACTGCCTAGCATGCCATGTTACCCCTCGGAGCAAAACTCTAAAGTAAATTCAGTAGCCTTAATAAAGCATCCTGTAACAAAAGTGAGGCTATGTGCTCTGAAGGAACCTAGTTCCCTCTAAGGTCAAGTGTAGGCTCTGAAGAGACCTCCCTAGCACGACTTCTAGCTAGAACTCTACCTCTACCTCTAACTGGGGCCTCAATAACTGTCTCAGGAGCTACCTCATCTCTATAACTAGCAACAGTAGCTCTAGTCCTTACCATCTGTCAAAAGAACATGGGCACAACTTAGTACTAATGAAGATAACCTTGCACGATAAGAGAGAATAAATAAAAAATAATTTTCATAACAGTCTTTATAGTTTCTCAAAAATAAGTACAAATGTCTCTATACCGATCCTTAAGACTTTACTTATACTCAGCTTGTATGCACGTGTAAGATCTATGAACTTGGGGCTCTAATACCATTCTTCATGACCTAAAAATTGATATTATGGCACTCGTCTTATCCCACCAAGACAAGTTAGAATAAACCTAATTATGAACATGAAGTACAAAATTAAAATAAGGTCAAAAGATTATTAGTAGTCAATGATGCTCATAACTAAGCCGACTTAATTAAAATCCACAAAACTCGATTGTCACATGCACAAGCCTATTAGTATATTATAATGAATTCAAAAAAAAACACAAGTCTCAAATGATATTGCCACTAAAGTAGAACAAAAATCATAAATAGGAGTGAGAAGTCTGTTGGGATGGCAAACAGCTACCCCATGTAATCTCTACAAGAAGCCTTGGACAAAGAGGAATAGAGGTTATCACGAAGATCTGGGCTCGTAACCAACAAAAATATAGTAGAAAGGGGTGAGTACCAAACACACGGTACCCAATAAGTGAACTACTAAACAAAAAATTAAATAATATAGAATACAGGTACTCCTAACACCCTAATTGAACCTCAACAACTACAACCTGCATAAAAGCCAGCCCAACCTAAAAATTCACAAGTTTACATATCGTGCAGCCCAATAATATCACACCAACAATTATAGAACAACAACACGAGGGATCAAGTGCATCCATCATAAGTTTCGCAAAAGGCACTCACAAGTTCATACATGAAAAAAATGTGTAATACAATAATGTCAGGTATAACAATGCATGTCTAGTCTAGTGATACACACGCGCTATCTTGCAGTCCGGAACCTATGGAGGACTTTTGGTCCATGCATCCATCGCTGCCTGTGACACCACCCTCGAAATATAGTATCTATAGTGATGTGTGATATGACCCTTGAGATATAGTATCCATCGCGGTGTGCGACATATCCCTTGAAATATAGTATTTGTTGCAGCATGTGATATGTCCCTCGAAATAGCACATCCTCTTTAATTCTTATTTTTTTCAATTCACATAACTCTTTTCACAAAGGTCAACACAAATAGGCATGTTTACACAATTATGAGGGAATGAAAAAGTTTAATGCAATGCACAATTCACAACAACATGGTCTTGGTACAACATCAACACTAACTCAATATTTCAAAATCATTCTCGACACCTCACACAAGGAAGCACGAGATTCTATATACATAATAAAGGTTGAGAAATTCACTTGCCTTAACCGGATCATGATCAATCAAACACTTGACCCTTTCCCTTTTGAATAGAATCCATAGCACAATGATCTAGTCAAATAAATTATCACAATAAAATTCCAAAACTAACAATACTCATATTGCTATATATATAGCCTAGACCCAAAAACTAACCAATTCTATAGTCAATTCCCAAAATTTCATGTCCAGGGTTAAGTCTCAATTTCTCTACATAACATAACTTAATGATATTTTATGTGATACAATATAACTATAATTTAATTGCTTCTTTCTATATAACAAAATAAAATAGTAGCAAATCACACAATTAAGGCTTAAGTACGTAATTCACTAACTAAATGATGTCCTATTATTTGCAGAATGTTTTCCCCTAACTCTACTACTTCACCTTATATCACCATCCTCACCATTGTAACCCTCGATTACTTGCCAATCATAGGCTTCTTTAGCCATAAACATCATATTTTTTCCAATCCAAAAATGCTACAGCATATGTATGGAAATTGCATATTTTAACTTATAACTTAAATATTATTCTTTATCTTTCATTGCCTAACATGATGATGATAAAATTATAATTTCTACATGAAGAATTTAATCAACAAACAAATAATTCACATGATCATTAAAATTGTTTTACTAGTCTAATAGTATAATCACATGTATATATACACGAACTATACCAAAAGGATCACAGTCTAAATCATACCTTGTTACAGAAGTGTTCCAATGCTTTTGGAGAAGAAATATACTCAAGATCTTCAATGAACTTTGTTAGGAATGAAGAAGGAGAAGAAAGTAAAGTTTTATCTTTCTGTTTTTCAGGAAAAGTTACGTTAGTTTTCTGAAGGAGAAAACTCTTATTTAAACCTAAAAGGACACTTATTTAAACCTAAAAGGACACAACTTTTCAAAGAGTTGTGTCTCTTTTCTTTTATGTATAAGTAAATAAATGTAACAAATATATATTATTTAAATATTAATATGGATATGGGTTGACCCACATGGATGACGCAATCCAATTTCCTTCACTACACATAAATACAAGAGAATAATTAAGGGGTTACCTGGTTCGCTCGTCAGTTTCGCCAAACTCCTCTTCCAGAGGTATATGTTTATTATTTTTTTCAACTTATGATCTAAAATATTAGACCCTACTAATTTATTTTTAATATATAGGCTAAGTGGTACTTAAGTAATTTAACTCTTTTGTCCACAAATTAATCTATTTGTCTAAATTTACCCATAAGTTAAACAATTGTAGATGTCAAATAGTCCAAAATACTAATTTAAAATTTACGAGAAGGGTATTTGATAAAAATAAGACTAATTTTCATAATAACTTAACGGGTCATTACATCATCCACCACTAAAATCATGTTCATCCTCGAACATAAGGTAGAACAAAGTACATGAAGCTTCGAAGAGACGAGGATATTTAGCACGTATGTCGGACTCTCTCTCCCAAGCCGCCTCTCTAACTAGATGGTTCTTCCATTACACCTTCATTGAAGCAATCTCTTTATTTCTAAGCTTTCAAACCTGTCTATCAGAAATAACTATAGGCTGCTTCTCAAATGACAAGTCTGGACTCAATACCACCTAAATAAATGAAAGTATATGAGACTCGTTCAGCACATACTTCCGGAGTATGGAGACATGAAACATAGGATGCACGGATGATAAGCTAGGTGGCAACGCTAGTCTATAGGCCACTTCTTCTACTCGCTCCAAAATCTCAAATGGACCAATGAATTGAGGGCTAAGCTTTCCCTTCTTACTGAACCGCATAACACCCTTTATGGGTAATACTCTACGCCAAATTAACATGATCGCGCTTTCCCTTCTTACTGAACCGCATAATACCCTTCATGGGTAATACTCTAAGCCAAATTAACATGATCGCCCTCCATTAACTCTAGGGCTCGAACCCTCCTATCTGAATAACTCATCTGCCGACTCTGAGTTGTTAACAACCTACCCAGAATCATACGGACCTGCTCCATAGCATCCCTAAGAAAGTCTGCATCTAATGAGTCCATCTCACCAGAATCAAACCAACCAATCGGAGATCTACACCGTCTACCATATAAGGCCTCGAATGGAGCCATTTGAATACTGGAGTGACAACTATTTTTTTCAACTTATGATCTAAAATATTAAACCATACTAATTTATTTTTAATATATAGGCTAAATGGTACTTAAGTAACTTAATTCTTTCGTCCACGAATTAATCTAATTGTCTAAATTTACCCATAAGTTAAATAGCCATAGTTATCAAATAGTCCAAAATACTTATTTAAAATTTACAGAAGGATATTTTATAAAACTAACCGGACTAATTTTCAAAATAACTTAATGGGTCATTACACTAAATTTCTTTGTAAATATATCTAAGAGAAATTAAATATGATTCAATGTGCTAGAAGCAAGATATCTAGTGAAACTCTCATATTAACAGAAAGGAATTGGCAAAGATACCAAGTCGTGGATCAATTCATCATCTTCATCTCAAATCATGTAATGTGTTGCCTGTTGATATCAAGGTGTATTTTTAAGCTGCCTGTTGCCTGATAAAGTACTCTGCAATTGACAGATGGTATATTGGGTTGATATTAATTCTGTTGGTTTGGTGTCTCCAGAGTTTGTAGGAAACTTTTATATACATTAAGACATTCATCAAAGTGTTATCCGATGTAGTAATTTATTATTTTTCTCAAGAGTAGTAAGTGATTATTATTGTTCTTCAGAAGTGGATAATGATAACAAATTTGCGAATCGAATCAGATTTGGGCAGATTAAAGATGGATTAAGCTTAAAATGGATTTGGACTGAGACTTGGTATACGCATGGGAGAATGCTCGAATAAAAATTACATTTTCGGTTATGTCCAATGTTCTTTTCTTAAATTTTATCAAATATAGTCAATTGATTGTGAATGCTATCTGATTTCACAAATTATAGGTGAACAGCATACTTGTATAAATCAGTGTACCAAATTCATAGTTTGAAATTTGGGTAGACTAAGTATTAGTCAGAAATATTTGTAGTATACTTGTATTAGCAAAGATATACTACCGGGTCCTTCAATTACCGAGAAAAGCCACACATTTATTTGATAATAATAAGGTGATAGTCAGACTTCACAACCCAATAACAAATAAAACAAATGAAAATGTCTAAATGACAACTCGAGTGCATCATACATCAAGGCATATATATTAATAACTTTAATATAGGTGCTGGAATTACTTATTTAGCATCAGCATAACATATGATCAGACTTCAAAAGAAATTTAAAGCTGAAATAATACTCTAAACCTGCTCAGATTGCTATGTGGAGTACTTCTCCACTAGCTTAGCCAGTTCAAGGTCGAATCTTGCAATTGCCTCTTCCAAGAGTTTGCGCTTCCTCTCTTCATGAACACTTATCAGATTTCTCATCTCTGCTACAAACTCTCCCATATATTTGTCTTCTAGTTTGATGAAATTTGTAGCTTTCTCCGCTCTGACTTGATAATCCTCAAATAGTGAGGAAGCATTTGAAAATGATTGTAGTGAAATCTCACCATGTTCATGTAGTATCTTCTTTGATTTTTCCTCCTCATCAGTCCTGGCATTGGGAAACATTTTAACTTGATCCTTGAAAACTCTCTTGATAGTCCATCTCTTCCTTGCTCTGTTCATAGTGCATCTTCATTTTCAGCTTGACGAGCTTGTTCTCTTTCACTATCTGTCGGTGATTTTCACTCACCAGAGTAAGAGTCTCCTCAAAGCTTTAGATTTCAGTTTGTTCTTAGCGGCTTCCCTCTTGAACCATAAAAGCTGTTGATTATCCACCGACATCTGCATCACCGGTTCTTGAACAGTTTCATTATAGGATTTCATCTCAAACTTCAACCTTTCTTTTCCATGTGAATGCTGGTTGAAGTTTTCTATGTCTGCTTTCTCTGACATGTTACTGTAAAGCTTATGTATCCCCCCAGGGTAAAAGTGAACTGGATTGCATTCCCAAGCATCCTTACCTCTTCCATTCAAAGAAAACTGTTCACTGAGATGAAGAGCCTCCATGTATGTAACACCCAAAATTTTTTTAAGCTAAGACTGAGCCATTCCTCATAGGATATAGGATTTTAGTTAATGATTCTTAATTGAGTATAAGTGTTAAAGTCAAATTCTTAATGTGGAATAGAATTGGAGAAGATCTAAGGTCACACGAACCCTCTAGTACGAAGCTAAGCTAAAAACTTTCTTAGCGTTGAGTTCTAACGTAAGATTTTATAAAAGGTAGATAGACCAGTGACTTTTAGGTTGTATATATATTCTAGGATCAATTCCTAAGTATTTAAAGTATATTAGATACGATTTAGAGTCATAAAGGATCTTTTACACCAAGCCAACTCCAAAGAATTTCTATCAACCAAGTTTTCATATGAGTCGAGGTCAACTTCAAATGATCATATCTCCTAAATTATAATCGAGGTCAACTTCCAACACATCTAATTTCGCATTAATCAGAGTTTGAAGTAGAAAATTATGACCATTTTAGTAAAGGGGAACAGAGCTGTCCAAAGGTCCGGGCCGAGAGCGCGGCGCGGACCTGATGTGGACCCTCACTGGATGAGTTAATGACCTTTTTTCTATAAAATTTGAGGGTATTTTTATCCTAAAATCTTTGAGGGTCTATTTAAGGTCCTAAAAAGCCCAAAACATCAGTTTTCATAATCAAAAACCCTCTCCTTCATTCTTAAACATGAACGCTCAAGAATCATCAAGAAAATCATCAAATTAGGATTAGCTTCCAAGATTCCTCCTCAAGGTAAGTTATTCTTCATGAATTTCAAGCTACCCAACCTAGATTTCTTTATCTATTCATGAACCTCTAATAGAATCTTAAATCATAACCTAGAGTTTCAAGAAGACGAATTCATGAATCCCAAGAAAAGATTTCTTGATTCTTCCTTTTCAAGAATGTAGGGTTTTTCATCAAGAACTCTAAAGATTCTAAGTCAATAACTCAACCAACAATTTCTCTCTCAATTTTGATTGGATTTGAGCGATTCGAAAAGATAATTGTATATTTTTCCAAGGAAAATACCGTGGGAGCTTCAAAAATTGATTTTGGTGCGTCATTTGAGGTAAAATTCGTGATCTTGCTGCTGCATTTTTAATATACTTCAAAAAATTTAACATGCGATTTATTCCACATACTAGCTCCGTTTTTCAATTGGTTTTCACCGTTGAAACCCTTATCACTTGTGGAATATTTTCATG
>JAABOM020048266.1:0-15926 GCA_011800125.2 Solanum clarkiae | reverse complement strand
CCTTACGGGGGACCTGCATTTCATGCTGCAGGTACAGGTGCTAGTAAATCTCCCCAGTAGGAGTACAGGATATTCAGGGTCTTTGTATATGTCTAGAGCTTTTGTTTATATTGTATAGTTGGTTGAGGTGGCGCCTATCCCGACCCTTTTCTGATGTTTTTCTTTATTTAGAGGCTTTGTAGACTATGTAAATTAAAAGTGAAGTCATGTTTCGTACTTTAGACACCGTGGCCCAAATGGCCTAGTCATATGCATTTTTTTGGGCTCATTATCACTGTTTATCTACTTTAAGGTAGTCTAAAGGTACAAACCCCTCATAATACATATGTAAGCGCATAGTTATGGGTTGGTTCTCCCGGTCCTTATTGGCAATGGGTGCCGGTCCGCCCTACGGGACTTTGGGGCGTGACAGAACCCTTACCTCTTTCTCTCCAAATCCTTAGCCCCAAACAATTTTTTTATTGTTGTTCCATATATTCTTGAGTAATAGTCTAAGTGGTCGTTAAGTTAGGTGTCTTGCAGGTTTAGATGTTCCCTAATTTTCCCTCTTCTCTGATATGTCCAAATTTACACTCTTAACGGAATATTAAAGTGGTCATTGATCAAATATAGATCTCAATCAGAGTTGAGGTTGATCCCACAGGGAATGCGTGAGAATATCTCTATTAGCACCGTATTCAGATGTTATATCTAATCCCGAAACAAAAGTGCATAATGTAAATGGGGGGTTTTGGTTTTTCAAAATACTTTACTAAACTAAAGCAATAAATGTGTACAAGAATGACTAGATTTCAAACAATTTATCCATACCTAGGATTTTATTCCCCACGACATCTAATGCGATAGCCGAATCTATTGGGAAACTCGTTCATGATTATGTATATAAGATCTAACAGGTTATGTAACGTCTAATTCACCTCACGGTCCCACTTAAATGCATATAATTCATCACCTTTCGGTCTCAGAACGTATACATACTAACCCCTGTTGTTAATCCCGGAATACTCTTACCTTTCGGTCTCAAGTATTAGACTAGGTTAAAAATCTCGAATTTTATCTGTAGAACTCTTTTCTTATTCAAAATATTCCTTTTGGGCATGTAATGAACAAAGTCTTACCCTAATGCATCGACTCATCAAGGAAGAAATTATAATGAAGATTACTACGATATATACACTAATCAATCCCGAGATTTACTCCATATTCGCCTATCTTATTGATTTGTCATGGTTCCCACAACCCAAGTCATAGTTTTAGCCTAACATATTCAAGGGAGAAAACTCAAAATGATATAAGGAACTCATAATAAATGACTTACGATTGAATAATCGATGAATCTAAAGGTTACAATCTTGAATTTGATAAGCAAAATCCCAAAATCTTGTGAAATCTCTTAGAAAATAATGTTTTTTAATGTTTTCTATCTCTAGCTATCCTAGACTCTGTAAAAATGAAATAAAATAGCTATTTATATATAAAGAAAACCTAATCGTAATTAAAATAGCAAAAATTCGTCGGCATGGACACGAGTCACCAAACGGTCCATGTGAAGGTAAACGGACCATCCAATGGTCCATTTGGTTGCACTTTGTTTCCTCTCCAACAGCCTCTCCATGCGCCAGTAGATGGTCCGTGAAACAGATTGTCTCCTTGGCTATAGTGTTTTACAGCTCTCCTTTGATGTCACGAGCCAAGTCACGGACCGTGGTTGGTCATACGGCCTGTGACACATCCCGTCTCACATCACTTAGCGCGGGATCTTCAACTTTCGACAGTATGCGATCACGTCACATTGACGGCAGATGGACCGGTCCATGTTACTCCAGATGGCCCGTTTGGTGCATCGTCTGGCCTCCTTTAACACATTTTGCTCGCTTTTCTCAGTGATTCCTTCACAACACTTTGATGGGCCAACACACGGCCCGTCTCATTTCTCATGGCCCGTGAAGTATGCCATCATGATTGCCTTGGCCATTTTGCACTACCACGCCATCCCACATGGCTAAATGTGAGGCGACGATGGACCTCATGATTCAGGGGACGTCACACGAGTCGTGCAGGTCCACATGGATCCTCACTTCGCCTCAACTCTTCCATAGTTGCCTAGGCCTCTTCCGAATACCCATATTTTGGCCTCTTACGTTCATTTTACTTCATTTGTCCCTGTATCCATGCCTCAATAATTTTTCCTGAAAAACAATAAAAACAGACATCAAAATAACAAGTTTTCTTGAGAACGCGCAAAAAATCTTTGTTTAAAGCATTATACAAGTCGTATTTTTACGACTCATCAACACCCTCAACTTAGAATGATTGCTTGTTATCAAGCAATAAAAACACCATCAAGCAACGTATAAACACAAGTACTCACATAGACTATGGATCGCCCCATAATATTTCAACATATATGCCTCGCTAACAAGTTCAAGAGTGTTCTCACACCCCAAACGGACCCACAAAGATTAAGGCAAACATTGTGCATGCATGGTCAGTACACATATTTATAGGAATAAAGAGACCCAAGTTAAGTTAGCAATCAATTAATGCAAAAGATAGTGCCCTCACCATAAATAAGTCTCACACTCAACGTAAGCATGTAAAAAAGAGACTGGAATGTAGTCACCCACTCTCAGAATTGACTTCCAGTGGACACTCACGTATCGATCATGAACTTGCCCTTATTTTCACCACCTTAACTCTTGAATGGACTTTTTAGGATCACATTAGGACTTTTTTGGCCTGTAACATAGCCTCGGGCTTAGGTGAGGTATATTTAGGATCAAAGTGACTAAATGGCCTCTCCCAAACATTTACTTCTACTCAGCCATTTTCTTTGTGGTCACCAGCTTTTCTTTCCCCTATTTTTCCCACTTTCTATAGTACAGGAAGTGATTTCCGTGCTCATTCACTCAATTTTATTCTTTTTCTTTCTTGCTCATTGCTATGCCCACTGTCACAACTGATTTCGTTTTGTCTTTTTATCACTTTATTGTTTTTTACACTTATTTTTCTGCTCTCCCTGCACTAGTCACCCTCAACATAAGCCTTTCGCTTGGATCAAGGTTCACAATATCTTTCTAAAGGACCAGGTCCAACATAAGCTACCCTCAACTTAGACTTTTGCCCTAGGTGGATGTTCCCAATGTCCTTGGAGAGACAAGTGCCAAAACAGAGATTAATAAATAGATTGGCGAAGTGAATTTTGGGTGATTTCAAAGAAAAGGCCCATTTAGGCTGAACTTTTGGTTCAAGGGGACAATTTCATTTGGTTGGTCAATTTTTCTTGGCTAAGTCACTATACAACAATAATGGCCTAAAAATCCCACCCTAATTCAGTCATTCAACTATTTCAGTTAGATTAACCAAGCAAGTTCTTTCTCACAAATGCGTCGACAGAATTTTGGAATTAGCTCATACACACATGGCACATCTTCTACACTAGTTGGTACTAAATCACACAGGCCTACTTCATTCATTAAAATACCAACCATACACATATAATACTTAACACAATCATGCATGTTAGTTAGGATGAGATGTAAACACATGTATACTTAGCATTGTTAACATAGAACATCACAATGATCAATACAAGGGCTACCCTAAACTGATGTGAACACTTATATTGACATAAATAATATAACCTAAACATGCCAGTTCTACTAGATAACACACTTAAGTGAAAAAAAACTTGGCAAAAAAAACTCTCAAGTGGAAGGATGCCCCACCCCCTCCAAAAACACTGTGTAATGCTCTTACTACACTATAACATAAGTTAATGAACAGATAGGGGATAGAGCATACCTGGGACGCCCTAGGCATCAGAAGTGTTGGTAGGACCAGACCCTCCTGGGTTATCATCATCAACATACGTAGCACCCGATCCAAAGGTGCTATCGGAGGCTCTTACACATGTCACCTCTGCGGCCAGCCACTCTCATTCTACCCGTTCAGCTACTACTTGGCGCTGGGCCCCGGTTGCCTTGTGCATCTTTCAGTTTTCTTCCTTTTATGGATCATGGGGAGGACTCTTTTGGTGACTGCATCTCTTAACCTTGTCCTTCCTCCTGAGCTACTCTGTGGATGGTACGGGTACCTCAGATGGGACTAGTAGAGCACCCCATATATCATCCAGAACCAGTAACGTGGGGATATTGAATAGGTTCATCCACGACTCTTGAGGCGGGGACAGTGCAGGGGCTTGGTACTTTGCAGTCAGCTTAGAAATCTAATCCTTCATACCATTCACTGTCTGCACCAGATCAATTATTTCATCCCCAGTCATACTCTTGAACATGCTAGGGAGTATCCCTCCAATGTTCTGACTTGGCTCTGTAGGATGGTGATTCGGCTCAAAAGGGATTCGTTACGTTGGTCTACCACCCGCTGTGAATGAGACTGGATCACCTATAGAAACCTCTATATAATTTGGCCAACAATAGCGCACGTCTACTGCTGCTCCGCCATCGATCTGGCCAAAAGCTCGTAAGGCATATATGTGTACCCTTGCTGCACTGGAGGAGCTACACCACTGCCCTCGGGCTTCTCAGAAGCCACGCCTGATGGTGGGGCGGTGGTGTAGTACTCAAATGGCATAGGTTATTATTGAGGTGCGGATGGGAAGTTTGTCGGCCCCCCTAATGAGCATGTTCTGCTCATCATGAGAGTGTTTTGGACTTTCTTAATAAGGGAAATGTTGGCTATGCCCTTGGGAGCTATCTTCTTGTCCAAAAAGTCTGTAGTAGGAACACCAGCCTATTTACAAAGGGCACGAACCATGCACGGGAAAGGCATGCCAGCTCTCTTAGATAAAGCTCAGTCACGCATCTCGAAAGCAATAATTTGGCCCACATTTACTCCATATCTAGACATCAGGCATGCTATCAGAGAAGCATGCAAATGCTAGAGTAGGTTATCGTTTCCTGTGGGCCGCAACCTGGCCAGCACCACCAACCACCAAAACTTTGCAGCAAATGTCAACAATGCTTCAGCGATAGGACACTTGGTGTATATAACCCAAGGCGTCTCTACCCCATGAATGGCTATTCGCTCTGCGATCCATCCCAACAGTACAACCCTAGATGATCTCATCCATAATCTGCATATGTCTATCCATAAACTAGGCATTTGAAGGAACTTGGTAGTCTGGCCCAAATAGAAACCGGTTGATGGTGGTTTCTGATATATTCACTCGTGTAACGTGCGCTATTACATGTGACCTCGGGGACCTAGTAAGGGAAACCTGTCACTTCACCTCTCTTAATTTGGTACCATCGACCTAGTTTAGCAGGCTAGCGACATAGTTCGATTAGAACTCTTTGACAATGGCAGGCCCATAGTACCCTAGTGATTGAGCTGTCCAACCAAACTTTATATGAATTAAAAGTATCTCTGATGTCCGGAACTTTGTCAAGTTGGTCAGTGATTACCCGAACCTCCAGAAGGACTAGCCACTATTTGAATCCCCCGGAACCTTTTGTAAGTCCATTAGTGTAGATATCCTTAGTGCCTAAGACTATCCACCGGCCCCTCAGAAAGACAATAATTGCGCTGGACGTTTCGGGGTCTATCATTCAGGAGACTGCAAAATGAATAGCCTTGTCGTCATTGTCTCGAAGTTCGACCTCATTCGCCTACTCTTCAGTATCACGATCCTCAGCATTCAGATTTTGCCCCTGCTCGTCCTGGTTTGAAGTGTTCTCCTGTTCCACGACAGCTACCTCCTCCTCAACTCTAATAGAAGGGGCTCACTCTTCAGACTGGGGAGCTCTGCGACAGCTTGATGCACGTTCCGATGTAGCACGAGGAGTGTGTGGGGAGACATTGCCTCTATGGCGAACTTCGGACCAGCTGGAAGAGTCATCACCTGACTCACTCCCAGCCTGATTACTAGATGATACAATTGGGGAGTCATAGAGGTGTGACACAGGCTCATCCCTATCACTGCATCTGACTAAGCTACCTCATGGACCAATAGTACCTGTAAGTGCCAAAAGGAATGCACATTGTTAAAAATTATTGTACATGCATGTTGACGTTCTAATGGGTACTTAGACTTCCCCTGTGCCATAAAAGTGACAATAACCCTCAACAATAGCGTAACCTGATCTATCGTAGGGCTAATGCACTCAAGAACATATATAACTTAAAAATTAAAAGAAACCTATGTAAAATAATGCTGGTGGAACAAGGTGAACGACACCCTACATGGTCCATGTAATGAGACAAGGTTCGTCAAAGGGCTCATCCAGGGCCATTTGGTCGTTGATCTGATGAATGGCATGACATAGCTGTTGCATGGACCGTCTGGACCCCATTTGCCTATTCTTCGAATCAATATACACATACATACAAGTTCATGACATTTCACCCCACTTTAATCATGATTACATCAACACAATATCTCATCTAAAAGTCAATTTCCCTAAAAGGTATGTTAAAAAGCAACAAATATTCTCACTTTTCATGATGTTTAGACCTTAAGAGCTCAACAATGGTGACTTTCACCACCACATGCACGCCTAACATCAAAAATGTAAATTATGATACTTTAAATCGAGAAAGACCTAATCTTTGACTAAGATATACACATGCAAGCACCCAAAATCACCATTAGAAGATAGAGAAATTAGGTTCTTACTTAGTGAATAACAATGAAGAAGAGGAGTTAATTGAAAAACTTGAGACCTACACTTGGTTTAAGCTACAAATCATGTGATGAACTCACGAATTGGCACAAAGAAGATGTAAAATATTTAGAGATTTTGAAGGGGAAATAGTAACAAAGAGAGAGTGAGTCGTGTGGTTAGAGAGAGAAGGGAAAGTGAAAAGTGAGTAGTTGGGACAAAATAAGGGGATTTAAGAACATTTGGTCAAGCATTTGACCGGTCAACGCTAACTGGATAGGTGGCCACACGACCTGTGACATATGTCGTGGTCCGTTTGGACCCTCCGTTGGCGCAACCTTGCTGAACTTTTACAACACTTACCTGGGCCACACGTGCATGCGCTGGACGGTGCAACTCATGAGTCGTTGGGCATGAGACGATCCATCTATAGCACCCTTTTGATTGGCCTTGATGAGATTCGTACTTGCCTGGCTTTATGCATGTTGGTACGACCACATGGCTCATCTGATGAGCCATGATGTGGTGCAGGGTCTGTTTAGACAGACCGTGCCGCAGGACTTCACCATTTTCATGAATAAACAACTTTCACCATGCGCGTATACTGGACGACTTGTCATATGGGCTGTGTGAGTATGGATAGGTCGTTTAATAGCCCATGTGGTCACACTTCAACACTATTACCTCAATAACATGCCTGCGTCATGAGCATAACACCCGACGAGCGGCCCCATGAACCGTCCTAAGTCAGATGTCCCGTGCAGTAGCACGTGGCGTTACACTTTGCCAACTTTCATCTATTACAACGTCTAGCTCCGCCTTCCTCCTCTAGTGCACTTCTGAACTCCAAAATTGCACCTATACTCACCAAAAATATGAATAACAAAAAGAAAATGCATGACCTATACATTCTTAATTTAATTTTTTTCTAACTATTACAATGCATAGGTTGCGTCCCATGGAGCGCCTAATTTAACGTCGCAGAATGACACATTGTCTTGACTTCTTAGACTTTGTCAAGAAGCAAGACCTCAATCACTGTGGCTTATTCTGTTGCACCCAAGTATTGTTTCACTCTATGCCCATTCACCTTGAACAAATCCCCATTTTTTGCTTCTAGTTCTATTGAACCATGGGGAAATATCTGGCTAATCGTGTACGGGCCAGACTACCTTGACTTGATTTTACCTGGGAAATCTCAACCTGGAGTACAGTAAGACCTTGTTACCAACACCGAAATCCCTTTGGGTAATATGCTTGTCATGTTGGGCCTTCATCCTTTGTTTGTACTGTGTTGCACTCTCAAATACTTGGAAGTGAAACTAATCCAACTCATTGAGTTGGTCGAGTCTCAAGTCAGCAGCCTCTTCCTAATTTATGTTGAGCTTCTTCAAAGCCCAAAGTGCCTTGTGTTCCAATGCCACGGGTAGATGATAGGCTTTACCAAACACCAACTGATATGGGAACATACCAATGGGTGTCTTGCAAGATGTCTTGTAGGCCCATAGTGCATCATCTAGCTTCCTCGCCCAATCCATCGTGTAGCATTCACAAACTTGGTCAGGATTTCCTTGATCTCTCTGTTTAACACTTGAACCTATCCACTAGGCTGCGGGTTATAAGGTGTGGCAACCTTGTGCTGTGGTACTCCATATTTTGCATGTGTTGCATGGAAAACCTTGTTACAAAAGTGAGAACCCCCATCACTGATGATAATTCTGGGTGTCCCAAATCTGGAAAAGATGTTCCGCCTCATAAATTGGACAACACTCTTGCTCTAATTGCTTGGCAATGCAACCCCTCCATCTATTTATAGACATAGTCCACTGCCACCAGGATGTACTTTATTCCATACAAACTCACAAAAAGGCCCATGAATTCACAGCCCCAGACATCAAAAATCTGTACCTCAAGAATCAGGGTCATGGTAAACTCTTGGTGCTTCGAGATGTTGCCCTATCTTTAGAATTTGTCACCCCCAAGCACTAAGTTTTTGGCATATTTATAAATGGTGGGCCAATAGTACCCACATTGGAAATTCTTCTTCAGCATTTTGGCCCCTCCATGATGACACCCTAATGCGAATGAGTGATAGGCCTCCATTATACTTAACATCTCCGCTTCCGAAATGCACCGCCTGATAACCCCATCACTACATGTTCTGAAAAATTATGGGTTATCCTAGAATTACCTACACGTATCAAAAAGAAACTTTTTTCTTTGGTGAGGTTTAAGGACCTCTGGCATAATATCGCTCACCAGAAAGTTAGAAAAACCATCAAACCAAGGAATGAGGTCAACAGAAGCTGCCAATACCTGCTCATAGGGAAAGGAATCATCGACGTTCAACCAATCTTTCAGTCTTGCTCATCCTCTAATCTAGACAAGTGGTCTACTACTTGGTTCTTAGATCCCCTTTTGTCTAGGACCTCAAAGTAAAACTCCTGCAGTAGGAGAACCCATCTGATCAACCATGGCTTAGCATCTTTCTTTGCCATGAGGTATCTAAAAGCCGCATGGTCTATGTGCACTATTGATTTGGTGCCCAATAAGTATGCTTGGAACTTATCAAATGCATATACTACAACCAGCAATTCCTGCTCAGTCATTGTATAATTCTTTTGAACATCATTGAGGTTCTTGCTAGCTTAGTATATGGTGCAGAAAATCTTGTTACGCTTCTATCCAAGCACAACACCCAGAAAAATACCACCTACATCACATATCATCTCAAACGGGGAAGTCCAATCAGGTGCAACCACCACAAGAGCAGAAATCAGCTTTTGCTTTAGAGTCTCAAAGGCATGCTTGCAGCTATCATCAAAATGGAACTTTGCATCCTTCTCCAATGGTTTGTAAAAAGGATGTGCGATCAGGAGAAGTCTTTGACAATCTTAGTAGAAACCTGGATGCCCAAGGAAACTCTGAACCCCCTTCATAGATATATAATGTGACAGTTTGTCAATCACCTCGATCTTCGCCTTATCCACTTCTATGACCTTCTCAGAAATCTTATGGACAAGCACTATCCCTTCTTTGACCATGAAGTGGGACTTCTCCCAATTTAGCACCTTGTTAGCCTCTTCACAACGCTGTAGTGCCCTGCTAATATTCAACAGATATATATCAAATAAATCAACCACTACATAAAAGTCATCCATAAATACCTTGAGGGTGTCTTCAACTATGTAAGAAAAGATCTATATCATAAAGAGCTGGAAGGTGGCTGGGGTATTGGACAGCCCGAAGGGCATCCTTCTGAAAGCAAAAGTCCCATATGGGCAAGTTAAAGTAGTCTTCTCCTGATCCTCCGGGGCTATGGATATTTTATTATAGCCCGAGTACCCGTCCAAGAAACAGTACCACCCTCGACCTTCCAACCTGTCTAACATCTAGTCCATGAAGGGCATGGGGAAATGGATCTTCAAGGTCTATTTATTCAGCTTTTGATAGTCCATGTACACTTGCCATCCAGTCACAGGTCTCAACGGGACTAGCTCATTTTTGTCG
Source organism: Solanum clarkiae (assembly GCA_011800125.2). Taxonomy (NCBI): domain Eukaryota; kingdom Viridiplantae; phylum Streptophyta; class Magnoliopsida; order Solanales; family Solanaceae; genus Solanum; species Solanum clarkiae. The sequence continues at coordinate 5,790 of JAABOM020048266.1, read as the reverse complement.
TTAGCAACTACTGTCATGCCCCATTTCTTCGGGACACACTGCACTAAATTGACCCACTTGCTATTAGAAATGGGGTATACCACCCCCGCATCCAGCCACTTGATAATCTCCTTTTTCACTACCTCTTGAATAGGTGGGTTCAGCATGCGCTAGTGCTCAATACTGGACACACAATTATCCTCCAATTTGATCTTGTGTGTGCATATCCTTGGAGGAATCCTTATGATATCCGCAATGGTCTAACTAATAGCTCTCTTGAACTTTTGGAGGACCCCCAGCAATGCCTCCACTTGTTTTTCATGAAGATCTGCAGCTACAATAATAGGAAGAGTGTTGTCAGTACCCAAAAATATATACCTGAGGTGTTACAGTAGTTTCGTGAGATCCATAGCCAGAGGCTCCTCAATGGAAGGTTTAGCTGGTACTGTGGACCTGTTTTGCAGGTCCAAGTCTAATTTTCTAGGGACAAATGGCCTTGTTCCCCTACCTTGCAATGCATTCACGGTGTCTGCATACCTACTAATACCATCAGCTAGGAAGTTCATCACTACCACTGCTAGTGTGTCTACACTTATTGTTTCCCTAAGTGGGATCTCAGAAAGACAGTCATATTCAACATCTAGAATAGACATCACCGCCACCTCTCTAGGTCTCTTCATTGCAGCACACACATTGAACTTCACCTCTTCCATTGTTGAGTCTGAAAGTCAGCTCTCCTCGCTCTACGTCTAACAATGCCTTGCCAGTAGCCAAAAATGGTCTCCCAAGGATGATGGGCACATCAAAATCCACATAACAGTCTATAATAACAAAGTTTGGAGGAAAAATAAACCGGCCCACACGAACCAGCGTATCACAGAGAATCCCCATGGGCCACTATACTGATCTATCTGCCATGAGTAGATCCATTGTAGTGGGTGTGGGGGCTCCTAAGCCCAGCTGCCTATAAACTGCCAGTGGCATCAAGTTGATGTTGGCACCTAGATCACAGAGAGCTCTTGCAAAATCAAATGCTCCAATGGTACACGGGGACAGTGAAAGCTCCCAGATCTTCCTTCTTTTCTACAAGAGATATTGTGGCAATGGCACTACAATGGTACAGATTGTTTGTCGCCTCCATTATGGCTATCCCTTTCTTAAACACTAAGTCTTTCATGAATTTAGCGTAGCCCAACATTTGGTCAAGTGCCTCCACTTGAGGGATGTTTACTGAAATCTCTTTTAGCATGGAAAAGAACTTCTGAAACTTGCCATCCTCAACCTTCTTCTTCAACCTCTGTGGGAATGGTGGTGATGGCTTAGGAATGACTGGCAGAGATTGGGTCACTACTGGTTTCACCTCAGGCTCTTTAGTAATCTCAGGCTCTGCTGGTGTCACCTCTGCTTCTTCACTCAAATCATCAACATGTGCCTCTGCAAGGTTAGGCATCTTGCCGGTAGCTACATCTAAACCTGCATTATTGGGTATAGCAGGGTCAGAGAGCACCTTACAGCTCTTTGTGGTAACTTCCATGCAATGACGATCATTTTTTGAGTTCTGAATAGTGTCTCTCGGAAGTGATCCAACTTTTCTCTGATTTATGGCATCTGACAATTTCCCCATTTGCTACTCTAATTGCTTGATCTAGGTGGAATGCGTGTCGACCAACTTCCGAACATTGGACATATCCCCTTTAATATCTCACATTCCTACCTCAGTGGACTCAACTTTATCAAGTGCCTTTTCCATCATCTCTTCTAATTTAGAGTTTCCCCCATCATCATTCTAGCAATCTCGATTCCTATAGTTGTCTTTGTTTTGCCAGTTTCCTTGACAGTTTTGATCAAGACCATAGTTCCGACCTTGATTACCAGTGTTGAACGGGCGGTAACCCCTCTGGCTACCTAAGAAGTTCACCTCCTCCTCATAATTATAACATTGGTCATCGTACCTGGGCATTGTGGCTACAAATTTTATCTTTTTGGCAATGGTGCCAAAATTTGACACGCCCAAATTTACACTCCAAATGGAATAGTGAAGCAATCATTGATCAAATATAGAACTCAACCAGAGTTAAGGTTGATCCCACAGGGAATGGGTGAGAATGTATCTCTCAGCACCATTTTGAGATGTAATATCTATTCCCAAAAAGAAATGCATAAAGTAAATAGGGGTTTTGGTTTTTCAAACTACTTTACTAAATGAAAGCAATAAATGAGTGCAAGAACGATTAAATTTCAAACAATTTATGTGAAGCTAGGATTGTGTTCCCCATGACATCTAATGCGATAGCCGAATCAAGTGGGAAGCTCGTTTTATGATTACATATATAGGATCTAACAAGTTATGTAACATCTAATTCACCTATCGTCCCTCTTAGATCCATATCATTCATCACCTTTCGGTCTCAAGCACTTACACTCGGTTAAAAACCTCGAATTTTTGTCGTAGAACTCTTTTCCCAATAAAAATATCCCTTTCGGGCATGTAATGAATAAAAGCTTACATTAATGTATCAACTCATCAAGGAAGAAATTATAATGAAGATTACTACGATATATATTCTAATCAATCCCAGGATTTACCCCATATTCGCCTATGTTATTGATTTGTCATGGTTCCCACAACTCTATTTGTGGGTTTAGCCTAACATATTCAAGGAACAAGACTCATAATGATACAAGGAATTCTGAATAAATTACTTACTATTAAAGAATCAATAAATCCACAAGTTACAATCTTGAACTCGATAAGAAAAATCCCAAAATCTTGTGAAATCTCTCAGAAAATAATATTTTTCAATATGTTCTATCTCTAGACATCCTAGACTCTGTTAAAATGAAATAAAGTAACTATTTATATATAAAGAAAACCTAATCCTAATTAAAATAGGAAAAATTCGTCAGCATAGACACGGTCACCAAATGGTCAATGAAAAGGTAAATAGATCGCCAAACGGTCCATTTGGTTGCACTTTGTTTCCTCTCCAGTAGCCTCTCCACACGCCAGTAGATGGGCTGTGTGAGTTCGGACGGTTCGTGAAAAAGACCATCTCCTTGGCCTTAGGATTTTCCAGCTCTCCTTTGACGTCACGACCCAAGTCACAAACCATGGTTGGTCACATGGCCTGTGACACGGCCCGTCTCACATCACTTAGCACGGGATCTTCAACTTTCAATGGTACGTGATCACGTCACATTGACGACAAGTGGAATGGTCTGTGTCACTCTATACAGCCCGTTTAGTGCATCGTCTTGTATCCTTCACACATGTTGGTTGCTTTTCAATGATGATTCCCTCATGTCACTTTGATAGGCCAACACACGGCCCATCTCGTTTCTCACGACCAGTGAAGTACACATTCATGCTTTCGTTGGCCATTTTGCACTGCCATGCCATCCCATATGGCCAAGTGTGAGGCTACGAAGGAGCTCACGACTCGTGGGAAGTCACACGAGCCGTCGAGGTCCACATGAACCCTCACTTTGCTTCAATTCTTCTCTAGTTGCTTGGGCCGCTATCAAATACCCATATTTGACGTCTTTACGTTCATTTTATATTCATTAATCCCATATCCATGCCTCAACAATCTTTCCAGAAAAACAACAAAAAAAAACATCAAAATAATAAATTTGCTTAAGAATGCACAAAATTTCTTTGTTAAAGCCTTATAAAAGTCGTATTTTTAAGACTCATCATCCTCATCCCTAAATACAACATGTGTCCACCAGGTTGAAGAAAGTGTCAGAAGAGGAAAAGGGATGCAAATGTACCACTTCAACTCGTGGATTGTACTCTTGTGCTACTCTTAGCATGGTGGAATGATATGGTTTTGACAGAGTAGGGAAAGATATTCAAGTATTTGGACTGCTTGACCAAAATTATGCAAGTAAACCCCATGAGAGACATTATTGAAGCACTGATATCCTTTTGGGATCCTATGAATAATATGTTCCATTTCCCAAATCACAAACTCACCCCAACCTTGGAGGAAATAGCGGGACTTACTAGATTTGGGGTAAAATTGCATCGTCGGAAACTCGCAGCTCCGAGGAACATCTCCATCAACAAATTCTTCCTACATATGAACATCTTCAATACCAAGGTGAAATCCTTAGACAAAGGCTAGATCTCACTGTAGTTTTTATAAGATAGGTACGGAGAGGAGAAAGGGTTCAAATAATTTGGGAAACAATTGTGTAACAAAGGAAGCTTCGAAACATGGAAAGTCCATAGGCATTTTGCATTTATGGTGGCCTTTTTTGGGAACAATGGCCTTTCAAAGGAGAGATAAGAAGATTAACATCCCCTTAGCGGGGTAGTAAACGTATTATTTTAGAAAGAGGGCTATACAATCGTCCCGATGATCTTAGCTGATATTTATTGTGCCTCGATAGCTTGCCAGAGAGGAAAGGGAGTCTTTGAAGATTGCAGCATACTATTGCAACTATAGATGATAAAACATCTCTACCAGCCTCGTAATGTGGCAAGGTTTATTCCGGATCACATCGGTTACATCATAATCCATGTTAAAAGGGTGGAAAACTACCATTTCCCGAAAGGGGTAAATGCATGGATTGAGCATTTACATTCACTAACGTCCGATAAGATCACACGGAACTTTCCTTAGTTCCCTTGGTCAGAGATCATACACATGTCATCTGTTCGCCCTTTCTTATTGTTGATGGGTATTAGGGGTGTCCTGCCATATGTACCATTGTATGTCCTACGTCAGCTGGGAAGATGATAGATTATCCCTATCATTGAGGAAATGAAATAGGTTGTGCCTGAAATAAGACCAGGGACTGCCCCTCCTAAAGCACTAGTCTAGAAGATTTGGGATGGTTATCTTGTCATGGGACTTGAAACTATGGTTAGGGAGAATGATACAGGAGAGGTTCACCTAGGGTACTCTTATTTGTTCAAAAAACAACCTCCTTTGCATGTTAGACTAGATAGATCTATAAAAGGGCCGATTGATCATGAGGCAAAGGTAAAGATAAGGATCGAGTTAGCCATGCGCATTTACCTCATCATTAGTTAGGCACTAAGAGCAGACTAGAACTTGCTGAAGTTCCTGTAACTCAGAAACAAGTAGAACTCGAAGAAGAAAGGGCTAAGGCAGCTCAAAAGGAAGTTTCTCTTCAAGGGCAAATTAAGTTAGTGATAGTAAGGGGGACGCGAGTATAGAACTGGTAGCATCTCGAAAAATACAATTAAGGGATTGTGATCAGAAAAATCAGACCGATTTTCAACAAGAGAGGTCCTAATGGATCCCTAAGAGGGGAAATCTGCGAGAAGAACTAGACACAGCCTCAACTCGAGAAAAGCATGCTAAAGATGTAATTACTGCTCGAGACCAGTAGATACGGGGGTGAGATCAAACTTGCCAGTCACTTTGTACGAAGGTCTATCATCTGGCTGACCGTGCTGCAAAAATGGGCTTAGATTATGAAGAGATGAATCATGCATAATTTCTGGCGAGGGTAACTAATTTTTTCAAGTTTCTCACAACCTCCTTGTAGGATATATATTTGGGGTAGGAGGATGTGTGACACCACATGACCCGTGAATTAGAACGACGAAGGCATGCTCATGGTTGGTTCTTGGGGCATGTGTCTAATAGTTTTTATTTGTTTTTGTTGCATTCTATTAGTTTGAGTCGTTTCCTTTTATCCATTATTCCACCTTTTATCTAGTTGAGTCAATTTAAATTCTAGTGATGTTGCTTATGTCTCAACATTTTTTGAAAGACATTTTAAGTTATGCTCATTTCATATCTTATTTTCTTAAAAACTTGTCTCTTAGAA
>JAABOM020048255.1:0-53406 GCA_011800125.2 Solanum clarkiae | reverse complement strand
CATGTAGGCATAGAGTATGCGTTAGTACATTTAAATGTACTAAGTATGTAGGATGCAATGCAACAAGACATAAGCCAATATAGTCAAAATGTATAATCATAAGCAATGGATAAATATAGTATCAATATGGCATGCATGATCAATGCTTGAAGTAAAATATGCTTGTAAGTCATATAACTTGTATAGAACATAATACGAGTGTAAGAAAAGACCATAATCATCATAGACCAAGCAACTACTACTTGGAAACCAAGGCATGTCACCCCCTTGGAAGGTGATTGAGGTATCCACCCCTCAATATGGTGGTATGGGCATGTCATTCCCTAACAAGGTGACCGAGGTATCCACCCCTCAACATGGTGGTATTGGCACCTCACCCCCCAACAAGGTGGTCGAGGTATCCACCCCTCCACATGGTGGTATGGGCATGTCACCCCCCAACAAGGTGGTAGAGGCGTGTCACCCCCTCAACAAGGTGATTGGGCATGTCATTCCTAACAAGGTGTGGTCTACTTGTAACACCATAGATACTTTTCATGAATTCAATGCGTACATACAATCCCTTAATCATCATATAGTCACTTGACTTATAAACCTTGTAATAGATCACCAATAACTTGAGAATCCTTGTCAAGACATTTTATCAAATACTTGGTGGGTTCACAATACTGGTTCAAAATCATGCAATTCATTAGTGAAATAATATGAGAAACCTCAACGTAAATGAACCCACCAACACATAGTGGAACCCTTACGTAGAATACCTTGATAACCATCATCAGATCTCATAATAGATCAAGTTTCATAGCTCAAAACATGCATAGTCTCAATAGACAAACCAATTCATAGTATAAGGTTGAAGATAAACATACATAATCAATCAACATTTTATAAAACCCCAAAATAATTTATAAAACCCCTGGCGCGTCGTGTGCATGGTGCATTCAGACACTAGATAACGAAAATTAGCAAAAATTATGTTTTTCTACGGGTCCTTTAAAATCGGGGTTATACCCATTTCCCACTCAATTTTGCCCCTTGATCAAGAATATGAAGTTGGATTTTTAATATGATGCACAGATTTTGAGAAGTATGAAAATTACAATGATGGGCATTTTCGAAGCACATTTTTAGGGCGTTTCAATATCTCCCCCTTGGGAACATTCATCCCCAAATGTCAAAGAAATGTGCGTAAGAGACGTAATCATGAAGATTTCAGCCCGTCATGAATATACACAGTGCATTTAAACATCATTTTCAAAAATCTCAACATGAATGTCAAAAATCATCATAAACTTGTCAACATATATATGAATGCATGCGAAATGACATAAGGGCTGAAACTTAAGACTTAAAATCATATAGGGGACTTAAATTAGTACCTTAGGCTTGAGTAGAGTGGAAGAGGTATGGGTATCGCTTTCTCACATCCGCCTCAGCTTCCCATGTGGAACTTTTAACTTGTTGGTTTCTCCAAAGGACCTTGATGGAAGCTATATCTTTGTTTCTCAACCTCTTCACTTGGCTATCCAAAATCTCCATAGGGACCTCCCCACAACTCAAACTGACTTCAACAAGACCCACAACATCCAAGGGCACTATAGCGCTTGAGTCACCCACACACTTACTCAACATGGACATATGGAAGATCGGATGAAACTTATTCATCTCCATAGGAAACTCCAACTCATAAGCAACCTTACCCACTCTCTTCAAAACTTTGTAAAGACCTACATACCTTGGGCTTAATTTGCTTTTCTTGCCAAATCAAACTGCACCCTTCATAGGTGAGACTTTCAAGTAAACCTAATCACTAACTTTAAACTCAAGATCTTTTCTCCTCACATAGGTGTAGGACTTTTGTCTACTTTGGATTGTCTTCAATCTCTCCCTAATCAACCTCACTTTTTTCAAGGCTTCCACGACCAAATACGGACCTAGAAAAGCCATTTCTCCCACTTCGAACCACCCAACCAACGATCTGCAACGCCTACAATATAGAGCTTCAAAAGGAGCCATACCTATGCTTGACTAAAAGCTATTGTTGTAAGCAAATTCAATGTGAGGAAGATGTTCATTCCAACTACCCTTAAACTCTTAAACACAAGCTATAAGAATATCCTCAATGTTTTGGATAGTCCTCTCAGCTTGACCATCCGTTTGAGGATGAAAAGTTGTGCTAAGCTTTACCTTGGTACTAGGACCTCTTTGGAAGGACCTCCAAAAGTGAGAAGTGAATTGAGCACCACGATTTGAGATGATAGATAAAGGCACCCCATACAATCTAACCAACTCATGTATATACAACTTGGCATAATCTTCGGTACCACAAGTAGTTTTTACCGGTATGAAGTGAGCCAACTTTGTTATTCTGTCCACAACAACCCAAATAAAGTCAAAATGTTTCCTAGTCTTAGGCAACCCAACCACATAATCCATGTTGACCTCTTCCACTTTCAAGTAGGAATTTCTATATCTTGGGCTAGGCCACCCGGCCTTTGATGTTTAGCTTTCACTTGTTAGCAATTGTGACATATGGATATGAACTTGGTAATGTCCCTCTTCATACCACCCACACTAATATACCTCCGTCAAGTCTCTATACATCTTTGTAGAACCGAGATGAATTGAATAAGATGAATTATGGACATCCTTCAAGAATAATTCTTTCAAATCATCCACATTTGGCACACACAATCTACCTTGGTACATAAAGGCACCTTCTCCTCTTTGGGAGAAAACCTCTACTTTACCATCTCTCACCAAGGCCTTCAACTCTTGCAAGGTGGGGTCAAGATCTTGTTTTGCCTTTACCTCCTCAATCAAGAAAGATTAGAACCAACAACAACCACTAAACTACCATTTCAACTTCCTCCAACCTAACCCCTCAGTCTAGCCAATTGGTGAACCTCTCTAGACACCTCTTGGCCACCATCATCAACATGAGCTAGACTATCATAGACACCCTACTTAGAGCATCGGCTACAACATTAGCTTTGTCGGGGTGATAATGCACACTCATATCATAATCTTTAAGGAGCTCTAACCACCTTCTTTGTCCCAAGTTAAGGTCTTTTGGGTGAACACATATTGGAGACTCTTGTGGTTGGTAAACACATCAACCTGAAACCCATACAAATATTGAAGCCAAATTTTTGAAGAAAATACCACGGCCACCAATTCAAGATCATGGGTGGGATAATTCTTCTCATGCACCTTAGGTTGTCTACAGGCATACACTATCACCTTACCAATTTGCATCAAAACACACCCCAACCTAATTCTTGAGGCATCACGATATACCACAAATCCTTCCAACCTTTCTGGTAGAGACAAAATAGGAGTGGAGACAAGCTTATCTTTCAAAGTTTGGAAACACTTCTCACATTGATCTGTCCACACGAATTTTGCATTGTTTTGTGTCAATCAGTCATGGGCGACGCAGTAGAAGAGAAGCAATTCACAAACCTCCGATAATAACCCGCCAAACCTAAGAAACTTCTAATGTCTGATGGAGTCAAAGGTCTAGACAAACTCTAATCACTTTCATCTTCTTAGGATCCACCTTAATACCATCACCCGACACCACATGCCCTAGAAAAGCAACTTCTTTCAACCAAAACTCACATTTTTCATACTTAGCATACAAACTCTCCTCCCTCAAGATTTGCAACACCACCCTCAAGTGATCCAGATGTTCCTCCTCACTATGGGAGTAAATCAAGATATCATCAATAAAAACCACCACACACAAGTCAAGGTAGGGTTTAAAGACACTATTCATAAGATCCATAAATATGGCAGGTGCATTAGTCGACAAAAAGGACATAACTACAGACTCAAAGTGCCCATACCTTGTCCAGAAAGTCGTCTTGGAAATGTCACACTCCCTCACTTTCACTTGGTGATACTCAGACCGAAGATCAATCTTAGAAAAAATGACTAGCCCCTTAAAGTTGATCAAAAAGGTCATCAATCCTTGGTAGAGGGTATTTGTTCTTTATGGTGACCCTATTATGTTTCCAGTAATCGATGCACATCCTAAGAGAACCATCTTTTTTTCCACAAACAACACCGGTGCACCGCAAGGTGACATATTAGGCCTTATAAAACCCTTTCCCAACAAATCCCTTAATTACTCTTTCAACTCCTTCAACTTCGCCGGAGCCATACGGTAAGGGGGAATAGAAATAGGTTGAGTATTGGGAAGGAGGTCTATAGAAAAATCTATTTCCTTTCGGGAGGAACATCGGGAAACTCATCAAGAAAGACATCAAGAAACTTATTAACCACCGGAACTGACTCGATAGGAAGGACTTTGGACTCAACATCCCTAACCCACACAAGATGATAGAGACAACCCTTAGAAATCAACTTTTTGGCTTTAAGGCAAGAAATGAATCTACCATTGACCACCACATCACGACTTTCCCACTCAAGGACAGGCTCATTAAGGAATTGGAATTTCAACCCTATGGGTTCTACAATCAATAGAAGCATAATATACATGCAACCAATGCATCCTAAGAATGACATCAATATCCACCATATCTAACTCAACAAAGTCACAAGGCAAGATTTTATGCAATATGAACACAGGACAATTTCTATAGACTCTTTTAACAACAATGGACTGACCAATGGGGGTAGACACTTCATAAGGTTCACGCAACAATTCGGGACTAACATGAAGCTTTTTGGTAATAAAAGGAGCAATAAAAGAAATAGTGGCATTGGGGTCTATCAATGCATATACATCAAAATCAAAAACCTTTAACATGTTGGTGACGATATTGGGCACCTTATCCACCCCCTGTCTCCCTTGAAGAACATAGAAACTATTTTCCCTTGGAGCACCCCCTCATTGTCTCCTCTCCAGGTTTGGCCCGTATTTGCACATTGGCCCGTGGATAACCATATCTACCTTTGTTTTGAGCAGAAGAACAATCGATCACCTCATGATCCACTTCACCACAACCATAGAAAGTATTAGGGTTCTTCAAACATGGGCCATTATGGTTCCTACCCTTTGGCATATAGTATTAGGCACCACACCACCACCACTTTGGAATCTTGGATTGTCATTAGCAAACCTCCTATTAGGAGCATTGGAAGATCCTTGGACTTGGAACTTGTGGCCTTGAGGAAACCGGCCACCCTTGGAATTTATGAATCCACCTTAAAAACAAACCCTCTTAGACTCACCACTTCCTCTTTTCTATGTTTTTGCCCCTATAGGTGTTTAGCATATGTCATGAGGCGCGACAAATCTAGGCGGTACGACACTCCTCATTAACCAATTCAGACACACCAGACACAAATTTGTGCATCCTTGATCTCGGCTCAGCAACTAATTGTGGGGCATACTTGGAGAGTTGGTTGAACTTGAGGGCATACTCCCTCATACTCATGGAACCTTGTTTAAGGTTCATAAACTCCATTATTTTAGTCTCCCTTAGCTCGATAGGAAAGAACCGAGAGAGGAATGCGGCTTTGAACTCCTCCTAAGAAATAGCATCATCACTCTCCTCTCCAACCTCCATTCTGTAAACCAAATTTGAGCTTACCCTTTGAGTTGGTAAGCCGCCAACTCCGCCTTCTCCTCCCAATTGACCTCCATAATAGATAGCACCTTGTACACCTCATCGATGAACTCTTGGGGATCATCATCTGCCTTGGACCCATGGAACTCCGATGGGTTCATTCTAGTGAAGTCCCTCACCCTAGAAGCCGGAGTGGGAGCATAAGAGGTATGGATCCCTTGGTGAATTTGGTTGGTCAAAGCATGAACCGACATTGCAATAGCATCCCAAAACTTATCTTGGGCTACCCGTCCATCTCGAGTGTCATGACCCAAGCCTAGACCTAGACGTGATTGGCGAATGAGGAACCCGAAGGAACCCCAAACAAGCCTTATAGAATATCATTACATATCCTTGGTCATGAAAGCAATGTAAATCATCATAAGAAACATAAATAAGGGAAATTAGGACTAAGGGAGAGAGAGATTTATAGATAAATAGCTTGAATATCATAGGTGAGTCAAAACTTCAAGCATAATATATAACATGTCCAACAACACCTCTACTACATTGATAAGAGCGGGGGCCAAGACCAGCAACCGGGCTCACCCTCATAGTTAATACATACATTAAAGAAAGATAGTCTTAGAACATAGCATGAGATCATAAACAACATCCCCGGAATAGAGAACTCACCAACAAGCTTAAGTGAAACCATACTAGCCACGTGGGTGGAGATGCTCAAGCGGCGCTCTAATTCTTATATGGTTATATCATGTAGGAATAGAGTATATGTTAGTACGTTTGAATGTACTAAGTATGTAGGATGGAATGCAACAAGAAATAGGTATCGTAGTCAAAATGCTTAATAATAGGCATAATATAACAACGTGGCATGTATGATCAATGCATAAGTGAAACATGCTTACAATTCATTCAACTCATATAGATCATAATAAATAGGTGTGGGAAGAGATTTCAACTAACATAGAATAAGACCAAGCAAGTTATGACTTGGAATCCCGATAATTACCTCTCACCGGTAAAGAGGTGGTCTATTTTTCAAGGTAAAACTTACTTCAAACTTACAGGAACATGACCCATTTCGTATGAAGTAACCTTCCTTATAGGAACCCATCCCAATTTTGGAAAGGATTTAAGACCCCACTTAAACTTAAGGGAACACGACCCAATTTCGTGTGAAATGGCCCTTCTTACGGAAACATGACACAATTTCGAAAAGGATTTTAAGAGATGGTTCACTAGATAGATCCACTAGTATAGCAAGGGCATAAAATCATCCTATGGTAGCACATAGTTTTGGGACTTAGAAACTCGCCTCTAGTCTACTTGTTGCTAAATCTAATCCCACAAAATATATAAGATAATCATAGCTTTAATAACTTGCAACAACATAAAGGACATGGCACAAGTAGCTCATAACATCCTTGACCTCAAATGGTGAGGACAACTTCAATCATAAGAATAGATCATCATCAACCTTACCCTTGCATTAACATCAACATTAAGGAGCTCACAAGAGGTGAAATCTTTAAGAAAGGGTTCAAACTCGGCTTTACATCATCAATATTTCCATGAATTAGACACATCTTAAAATCATCATGAAGTCTTTCAACTCACAAGACATGCATTGGACCTCCAATCCCTCAAGAAATCATAACCTGACATTTTATCAAACACTTGGCAAGTCTTTAGTGCTAGTGTAAAACCATGCAATTCAAGAGTGAAAACATACAAGTAAATCCCATGTAAAACCATTAATCAACACTTTTTAACACCCTTAAGCAACATACATCAAGCCTTTCATAAAATCCAACATTACATCCAAGATTTAGAACTGAAAACTTGCTAAACAACCCTACTTTTATGAACTCAAATCACTGTGCAGTAAATTTCTTAATATACAAACCCCACATGTAATATCAACTTTAAATCATGCAATTTAAGTAGAAAAGAGTATTGGCACTATGGTGAAAGGACACAATGGTTGAACACACATACCTTAGCTTTGGAGAAGCTCTTGATGAAGATTGAAAATGAAGGCTTGAAGCTTGAAGGAAATCCTTAGTTCCGGATGAGGGTTTTGGGACTTGAATCTTGAGAGCAAAATTAGTCTAAGTGTTTGAGTGAGTATTGGGGAATCTTTAGGATGATATGAGGGTGAAATATGCTAAGCATAGGTATTTTAAAGTATGGGAATCCTTAGGCCCAAGACTTGAAAGTCTTTGACCTAAGAAAAAAAAACAGTACCAAAATAACACTGCTCCGCGTTGCAGAACGACGCGGATTACTCACTTGAATTTGCATTTCTACACATACGAGCTCTACGAAAACAGGCATAAGTTCCTCATAGGAACTCAGAATGAGGTGAAATCAAGCGCATTGGAAGCTAATTCAAAGATCTTTAATTTGGTAGGTCGTAGGCCCCTTAGTTCTTTGTATATTAAGAGATATGCCCCTTTAAAGTTGGCCATCATAAATCCCATTTTTGCGATTTTTGGATTTTGATATGGTTGCTCTAAAATTCGAGTTAGACTCATTTTCCACTCAATTTAGCCCACCGAACAAGAACATGAACTCGAATTTTTAAAAAATAAACAATGGATATCACATATATGGATATTACAATTCTGGGCACTTTTGAGGCACATTTTCGGGCACTTTTGGGTCATTACAATATCTCCCCCTTGAGAACATTCGTCCCCGAATGTAAAAGAAACGTACTAGAGAAGAGTGGTCATAAACAAATCAGCGCCAACAAGAATGCAACATTACATTTAAAACAATTTTTAAAATCTCAACATAAGTGTAAAATCATCATAAACTTGCCAACTTAAACATGATTGCATATGAATGACATAGGGGCTGAAACATAGGATTTGGAATCAGATGAAGGACTTAGTCGCTATCTTAGGTTTGATTAGAGTGAATGAGGTACAAATATCGCTCCTATAAGACTGCATCGACTTCCTTAGTGACACCCTTGACTTGATGATCCTTTCAAGAGGGCATTAACACCACATCCTCATTAATCAACCTCTCCACTCTTCCATCCAACACCTCCATCGGGACCTTCTCTTAAGCTAACTTTTCCTCCACTTCATCAACAATCTCAAAGAGTGCTATAGCACTAGAGTCACCAATACGTCCCATCAACCTAGAAGCATGAAGAATCGGGACTAACCAAACCCCTATCCATAGGCAATCCCCCAACATATGGAACCTTACCAACTTCTCTCTTCATGCTATAAGGACTCACAACCATCTCATTTGTTAACCTGAACCACACCTATTCCACTTGCCGCCATGAACTACCATCTCACCCTTGGGAGACTGCCTCCACTCAATCATCTTTCCACCCAAAACTTCCAACTCTAATAAGGCGGAATCAAGGCCTTGCTTAATCTAGATCTCTTAATCAAAGAAGATTTGGAACCATCAAGAATGCTACACCACCATGCTCAACTTCCCTCAACCTAACTTCCAATCTAACCAACCGATGGACCCCACTAGTCTCCTCCTTGCCACAATCAACAACACAAGCTAGGATACCTAGAGCACCGACCACAACATTAGCCTTACCGGGGAAAAAATAACGCACACTCATTTCATAATCCTTAAAGAAGTCTAACCACCTTCTTGCTATCCACAATGCACACCTATCATATTTAGCAAACAATCTCTCATCCTCCAAGACTTGCAACACTACCCTCAAATGATTCATAAGCTCTAAACAAATCAATATCTCATCACTAGAGACCACCACAAACATATCACGGTAGGGTTTTAAGACCTTATTCAAGAAACCCACAAACACTACCGGTGCATAAGCCAACCAAAAAACTCCACCAATATTCAAAATGATCATTCCTAGTTCAAAAGGGCACATAGGGATATCACCTACCCTCCTCCACACTTTGAGAACAAAACTCAAACCTCAAATCAATCTTAGAGAAGTGACTAACCCATTGTAGTTGACTAAATAGATCGGCCATCCTTAACCATCACATTACAACCTTATGAGTTCTACACTCATTGGAAACATGCTATGTAAGTAGCCAAAACTACCCCATGACCTCCAACCCATCAAGATAAGTCCAATCAAGATCACAAGACAAAACTCTATACAATGATAACATAGGGAAACCCTTATAGACCCCTACTAGCCACAATAGACTCATGCAACCATCTGGGACACACACGTGAATCCTATTAGCACAAAGGAATCACACAAGGGATAGCAACTCTTGGACCTATCAAATCACCCTACTCAAAACATCAGTCACAACATTGGCCTTATTAAATGTCAACTAAGTTACAAGAGAGGTAATAGAAGATAACCTATTCACAACCTCCGGTAGTAGCCTGTTAAGCCCAAGAAGCTCCTAACACCCAGGGGAGTCAAGGTCTAATCTAAGAGCTAATCACCTTTGTCTTACTAGGATCCCCCTTAATGCTATCACTTGGCACCGCACGACCTAGGAAGGCAACCTCTTACAACCAAAATGCTCAAGTCTCCTATCTAGAATCCAACCTTCTTCCTTAAATTTTGTAGTACTACCCTCAAATGACTCACATGCAGTGCCTCATTAGGGAAACGAACCATCATATCATCATAAAACCACCATAAGCCTATTAGAGTAGGGACTAAAGATTTTAATCATGAGATTTATAGGCATAATCGGTGTACTAGTTAAACCAAAAGACACTACCCCTATTTCAAAATATCAAAAGGGACATTCAAGGGCCCATCTACCACCACCAACGATTCTATAAACAAAACAACTTAGGTTCAACACCTCCAATTCTCATTAGACGATAAATGCAACCCCTTAGATATCAATTGTAGCTTAAGAAATGAAATGGACTATCCCCTTGCTATCACTTGACTACCACATCAAGACTCTTCCACTCAAGGGCAGGTTCATTAGGGAATCGGGATCTAATTCTACGAGTCCTACCATCTATGAAGGAAAAAGATGCAAGCAACCATTTCATCCCTAGTATGACATCAAAATCCACCATGCTAACTCCAACAGGCCACAAGGCAAGACCTAATGCAATACGTACCCGGATCAACACCTATGAACTTTCTAGAAACAATATACCCAAACAAGAAGTAAACACCAAAGGTTCACATCACAACTCGGGACACACAAGAAACTCACTAGCAACCACAAGAAATAATGAAAGAAATAGTGAAACAAGAATCCATCAACATCAAAACCTTCAACTTACCTTCCTTTTCCTTCCTCTTCAAAGCGGTATGATTGAAACAACCCCAGAAAAGTGCCCGAAAACATGCCTTGGAATGCTTGGAATCTAAAATTCCATATATATTAAAATGTATTTTCTATTTCAAAAATCTGACTTTGAATTCTTGTTCAGTGGGTCTGAAAGAGGTGAAAAAAGGTTTAACCCCGATTTAAGAGTGAAAGATTAGCAATTACGAAATTCCAAAGGGCAATTTCCAGAGGGGTTTTCCCTTCCCTTTCACGACACGTCCCTGTATTATTTTGGATGCTGTTTTTCAGCTTTCATCTAAGACTTTAAGTCTTGGGCCTAAAAGTTCCCATATGTGATTTTACCGATACTTAGTCTTATTTAATCCTCATATCAACCTAAAAATTTCCCAATACTCACTCAAACACTTAGTCATAATTTCACTCCCCTAATGCAAGTCCCAAACCCTCATCCCAAGTTAAGGTTCTCCTTCAAGGTTCTTCTTCAACCTTCAAGTCTTCATCTACAATCTTCACCAAGTTCATCTCTAAGCTAAGGTATGTGGGTTTATTTCATGGGTTCCTTTCACCCATGATACCCAAGACTCCTTTTACTCAAATTGAATGATTTAATGTTGATTTACAAATGATTCTTGCTTGTTATCAAATTCACTGCACACTATGCTAAAGCTTTGTAAAGTTATGATTGTTTTACTATATTTTGAGCTATAAATCTTGGATCTATTGTAAGATTTGATGAGGGAATTTGATGTATATGTCTTGAGGGTGTTGCAAGGTATTGATTTATGATTTTACAATGAATTTTCTTGTATAATTTCATTTCTAGATTGCATGGTTTTATACTACTATTTCATACCCTCTAAGTGTTTGATAAAATGTCCGGATGTGGTTTCTTGAGGAGTTAAAGGTCCAAAGTATGATATATGATATGAATGACTATATGATGATTAAATGAGCTTATTTACATGATAAATTCTATATAAAGTATTGCATTATACCATGGCCAATTCAGGGGGACTAAGAACCCGAATAACCTAGGGGTTTGTACTCATCAAATTAATGAAGGGTTTGTACTTCTCCACCTGGTGATGGGGCGGCATCATCACTTACCTTGATGGGGTTTTGTACTCATCAACCTAAGGAAGGGTTTGTACTTCGCCACTATGGTGATGGAGCGGCATTATCACCAACCTAGATGAGGGTTAGTACTCATCCACCTAAGTGATGGTGCGACATCATCACTAACCTAGCAAAGGGTTGTACATTTGAAAATTTAACTTAGTCTCTTCTACACATATGATATCCTACATAAGCATGAGAACTTAATCATGTTTTACTTATTTATTGATTATGCATGCCATATTGTTATATTATGCCTATTGTCTATTGATATGCATTTTGATTATTATGCTTAATTGTTGTTTACATTGAATCCTACATACTTAGTACATTCAAATGTACTAACGTATACTCAATGCCTACATAATATTACCATGTAGGAACCGATGCCCAAGTTAATCATCCTCCTCTATGTGACTAGTTCGGTGCTATTCAAGCTAGTTAGTGAGTACTCCACTTCGGGGACCTAGTTTACGTTTCTTCTATTATGTATTTAGACACTCTCCTTTGTTGTCTATTTTGACTATGAAGGTGACCCCGGTTACTTTGTCTTGGCCCCCACTCTTATCAATGTATTAGAGGTGATTGTTGGAAATGTTATGCATCTATTGTATGAGCTTGACTCTTTTCTTTTAACTATGATACTGTGCAAGCTTTCCCCTTAGCCCTGATTTCCCCATTCTCTTATCTTTGATGCTTGATTTATTGCTTCTGTGACCAAGGATGTGTAATGATGCTTTATGAGGCTTGCTTAGGGTCCCTTCTGGTTTCCCTTGCACCGTGTCACATCTAGGCCCTAGGATTGGGTCGTGACTAACTTGGTAATAGAGCACTAGGTTGATAGATCCTCGGAGTCTAACACATCACATCGATTAGAGTCCTATTCATAGTTGTGAAGCGTGCCATGACTATGAATAGGAAGCTATGAGGCATTTTAGGAAATGTTTCCTTTCTTTATGTTCTATGTCATGCTATAGAGTTGTTGTGAGTTTTCCCCCCTAACGATTGTTCTTTGTTATGTAGATCATGCCAAACACTAGAGGAAAATGGGCCCAAAATTCGAGGAGCAACCTACCAATAGTGAGCTTCAGGATGCTCTTACTATGTTTGCCCAAATGGTGGCCAACCAAGTCAATCAATGGGTCCAAGCCCCTTATGCTACTAACCCTGGAGCTAGGATAAAAGACTTCATGAGGATGAATCCTCCAGTTTTCTATGGGTCAAAGGTGGATGAAGTTTCATAAGAGTTCATTGATAAGGTCTGCAAAATCTTGAGTATCGTGGGTGTTGGACCAAATGAAAAGGTAGATATGGTGGCATACCAACTCAAAGGGGTATCTCAAATATGTTATGAACAATGGAAGGTTGAAAAGGGGGTTGGTGATATGGTGCTTTGGGAGGAGTTCAAATTTGCCTTGCTTAGTCCATTTTTCCCTCTTGAGCTTAGGAAAGCTAAGTTGGTGGAGTTCATGAACTTGAAACAAGGTGTTATGAGTGTGAGAGAGCATGTCCTCAAGTTTAATCAACTTTTAAAGTGTGCTCCTGATTTGGTGGCCGATCCTAGATCTAGGATGAATAAATTTATGACAAGAGTCTCTGATTTGGTAAGTGAAGAATACCGATCCGCCATGCTAATTAGTGATATGGACTTGTCTCGGTTGATAAACTATGTCGAGCAGATGGAAGAGGAGAAATTAAGGAAGAGAAGGGGGCATGAGGCAAGAGGACCCGTCTTGGGGTAAGTTCCAAAGGGGTGATCGGTTCCATCAAGGCCAAGTGTCCCACCATGCTACTAATAGGGGGTTTGAAAATGAGCTCCCTGGGCCTTAAGGTGTTGGTGTTGTGGCTCCTATTGATGTGTGTCCTACATATGGAAAAGGTCATAAAGGCCCATGTTTGAAAGATTCTAATGCATGCTTTGGTTGTGTGGAGCTTGAGCACAAGAAAGTAGATTGTCCAAGAAACTATGGCAAGGTTTGGGGTGCTAATGTGGTTCCATTGGGGAGAGGTGGTCCTCAAGGTGGTGCCCCAAGGAACAATCGATTTTATGCTCTATATGGGAGGCAAGGGGTTGGTGAGGTCCTCAATGTTGTTACCAGTATCTTGAAAATCTTTGACCTTGATATGTATGCTTTGATTGATCCGGGTGCCAGTCTTTCCTTTGTTACCTCTTTTGTTGCTAAAATGGTCCATGTTGTTCCTGAGTTGTTGCATGAGTCATATGAAGTGTCTACTCCTATTGCTACCTCTATTGTTGCTAGGAAAGTTTATAGGAGTTGTCTTACTTGCATTTTGCATAAGTTGTTGCCTTGTGATCTTGTTGAACTGGACATTGTAGATTTTGATGTCATACTAGGATGGGTTGGTTGCATGCCTACTATGCTTCTATTGATTATAGAAACTGTAGGGTCAAGTTTCAATTTCCTAAGAACTCGTCCTTGAATGGGAAAGTCAAAATATGGTGGTCAAAGGTAGATTTATTTCATGCATTAAAGCCCGTAGGTTGATCTCTAAGGGGTGTATTTACCATCTTGTGAGGGTTAAAGATGTGGAGTTCAAGTCCCTTCCATTGAATTGGTTCCCATTGTAAATGAGTTTCTTGATGTCTTCCTAAATGACCTTCTCGGTGTCCCTCCCGAAAGGGAGATAGACTTTGGTATAGATCTCCTTCCGATACTCAACCTATCTCTATTCCCCCTTACCTTATGGCTCTACGGAGTTGAAGGAGTTAAAAGAGTAATTGAAAGATTTGTTGGAAAAGATATTTATTAGGCCTAGTCAATCACCTTGGGGTTCTCCGGTGTTATTTGTGAAAACGAAGGACGGGTCACTTAGGATGTGCATAGATTACCGGCAACTCAATAGGGTCACTTTAAAGAATAGATATCCTTTTCCAAGAATTGATTATTTATTTCACCAATTGCAAGGGGCTAGCTTTTTCTCTTAGATTGATCTTCCGTTCGAGTATCATCAAGTGAGGGTGAGGGAGTGTGATACTCCCAAGATGGATTTTCGGACTAGATATGGACATTGTGAGTTTGTGGTGATGTCTTTTGGGTTAACCAATGCGCCGACCATCTTTATGGACTTAATGAATAGGGTCTTCAAACCTTACCTTGATTCCTTTGTTGTGGTCTTCAGATGACATTTTGATCTACTCACACAGTAGGGAGGAGCATATGGGTCATTTGAGGGTTATCTTGCAAAGGTTGAGGGAGGAGAGATTGTATTCCAAATATGACAAGTGTGAATTTTGGTTGAAGGAGGTTGCATTCTTGGTTCATGTGGTGTCAGTGGATGGTATAAAAGTGGATCCTAAGAAAATCGATGTAATTAGAAATTAGCCTGGACTATTGACCCCATCAGATATTGAGAGCTTCTTGGGCCTTGCGGGTTACTATAAAAGGTTTGTGAATGGATTCTCCTCCGTTGCTTATCCTATGACAAAATTGACTCAATAGAAGGTTAAGTTTGTGTGGACCAATGAATGTGAGAGAAGCTTCCAAACATTGAAGGATAGGCTTGTGTTCGCTCCTATATTGTCACTACCAGATGGGCTTGATGGTTTTGTTGTGTATTGTGATACATCTAGAGTTGGTTTGGGTTGTGTGCTTATGCAAAATGGTAAAGCATATGCTTCCAGACAACTCAAAGTGCATGAAAGGAACTACCCTACCCATGATCTAGAGTTAGCCGCGGTGGTGGTTGCATTAAAGATTTGGCGTCATTATTTGTATGGGGTGCATGTGGATGTCTTCACCAATCATAAGAGCCTCCAATATGTCTTCACTAAAACAGATCTCAATTTGAGACAAAGAAGGAGGCTAGAACTTTTCAAAGATGATGACATGAGTGTGCATTATCATTCAAGTAAGGAAAATGTGGTGGCAAATGCTTTGAATCGGGTGTCCATGGGTAGCCTAGCTCATATGGATGGTAGCGACAGGGAGATGGCTAGGAAAGTGCATAGATTGGCTAGATTGGGGGATAGGTTGGAAGATGTGGGTAATGGTGGTGTTGTTGTAGATGGTTCTAAATCTTCTTTGGTTGATGAAGTGATAGCATAATAAGATCTTGGCTCCTCCTTGCTTGAATTGAATGCCTTAGTAAAAGAGGGCGAAGTAGAGGTTTTCTCTTAAGTGGGAGATGGGGCTCTTAGGTACAAAGGTAGGTTGTGTGTACCTTGTGTTGATGGTTTGAGGGAGAAAATCCTTGATGAGGCCCACAATTCTTCTTATTCTATCCACCCCGGTTCCACCAAAATGTATAGAGACTTGAACGATGTGTATTGGTGGGGAGGCATGAAGAGGGATATAGCTAAATTCGTTTTTAGTTGCCATAGTTATCAAGACGTCAAAGCGGAACATCAAAGGTCGGGTGGCCTAACCCAAGAAATGGAGATTCCCACTTGGAAGTGGAGGTGATTAACATGGATTTTATAGTTGGGTTGCCTAAGACTAGAAAAGGTTTTGAGTCCATTTGGGTGGTGGTTGATAGGATGACAAAATTGGTTTACTTTCTATCAGCTAAGACCACATATGGGGATGAAGAGTATGAAAGGTTGTACATCCATGATTTAGTAAGGTTACATAGGGTTCCTTTATCCATCATATATGATTCTAGTGCACAATTCACTTCATACTTTTGGAGGTCTTTTAAAGGAGTCTTGGTACAAAAGTTCACCTTAGTACAACCTTCCACCCTCAAATGGATGGCCAAGCTGAAAGAACCATTCAAAGCCTTGAAGATATGCTTAGGGCTTGTGAATTAGAGTTGAGGGGCAATTGGGATGACCATCTTCCTTTGATTAAGTTTTCCTACAACAATAGCTATCACTCTAGCATCAGTATGGCTCCTTTTGAGGATCTTTATGGGAGGCGATATAGATCACCAGTTGGTTGGTTTGAGGTTGGAGAGATGGCCTTATTGGGACCGGATCTGGTTTTGAGGCTCTTGGGATGGTTAGGATGATTAGGGAAAGGTTAAAGACGGCCTAAAGACGTTAAAAATTTCATGCCGATGTGAGAAGAAGAGACCTTGAATTCAGAGTGGGTGATTGGGTTTTCTTGAAGGTTTCTCCAATGAAAGTTGTGGTCCACTTTGGTAAAAAAGGGAAGTTGAGTACAAGGTATGTTGGTCCTTATGAGGTGATAAAGAGGGTTGGCGAGGTAGCCTATGAATTGAAGTTGCCTAGTGAAATGAATTTGGTTCACCCGGTGTTCCATGTCTCTATGTTGAGGAAATTTCTTGGTGATACTAATGATATTGTGCCTCTTGATGTCGTGGGTATTGTTGAGGATAACTTAACTTATGAGGAGGTTCCTATACAGATCCTAGATAGGAAAGTGAAGAGATTGAGGAACAAGGAATGGCATCCGTTAAGGTCCTTTGGAGGAACCAACAAATCAAACGTGCTACTTGGGAGGACGAAGCGGACATACAAAAGTGGTATCATTATCTTTTGCACTCCACTCAAGCCTGAGGTACTAATTCTAAGTCCCCTATGTGATTCAAGTCTTATGTTTCAGCTCCTATGTCATCCATATGCATTCATGTTTAAGTTGGCAAGTTATGATGATTTTACACATATGTTGAGATGTTGGAAATGATATTTTAAATGTCACGTTGCATTTTAGTTGGGGCTGGTTTTTTATAATCATTCCTGTTTTGTATATCTCTTTACATTTGGGGCGAATGTTCCTAAGGGGTAGATATTGAAACGACCCCAAAAAGTGCCCGAAAATGTGCCTCAGAATGCCCGAAATTTTAAATTTAATATATCTCAAAATCCATTTGTTATTTCGAAAATTGACTTCAGATTCTTGTTCAGGGGTTTCAAATTAGGTGAAGAATAGTATAAACCCGATTTAAGAGCAAAAGATTAGCAATTATGAAATTCCAAAGTGCGATTTCCAGAGGGCTTTTTGCGTCCCCTTTGCGACGCGCCCCTATATTATTTTGGACATTGTTTTTCAACTTTGGTAAAAGACTTTAAGTCTTGGGCCTAAAAGTTCTCATACGTGTGTTTACCTATACTTCATCTTATTTCACCCTCATATCATCCTAAACATTTCCCAATACTAATTCAAACACTTAGTCATATTTTCACTCCCCAAACTCAAGCCCCAAACCCTCATCCCAAGTTAAGGTTGTCCTTCAAGGTTCTTCTTCAAACTTCAAGTCTCCATCTCCAATCTTCACCAAGTTCATCTCTAAGCCAAGGTATGTCTGTTTCTTTCATGGGTTCCTTTCACCCATAATACGCAAGCCTCCTTTTACTCAAATTGCATGATTTAAAGTTGATTTACAAATGGATCTTTCTTATTATGAAATTCACCACACACTATGTTAAATCTATGTAAAGTTATGACTGTTTTTCTATGTTTTGAGCTATAAATCTTGGATCTATTGTAAGATTTAACGAGGGGCTTTGATGTATATGTCTTGAGGGTGTTGCAAGATATTGATTGATGGTTTTACAATGGGTTTTATTGCATGATTTCATCTCTAGATTACATGGTATAAAATGTCAGATGTGGTTTCTTGAGGAGTTAAAGGTCCAAAGCACGAGATATGGTACGAATGACTATATGATGATTACTTGAGCTTATGTACATGATAAATTTCATATAAAATGTTGCATCAAACCATGCCCAATTCAGGTGGACTAAGAACCCAGATAACCTAGATGGGGGTTCGTACACATTAACCTAGTGAAGGGTTTGTACTTCTCCACCTGGTGATGGGGCGGCATCACCACTAACCTAGATTGGGGTTTGTACCATCAACCTAGTGAAGGGTTTATACTTCTCTACCATGGTGATGGGACGGCATTATCACCAACCTAGATGAGGGTTAGTACTCATGCACCTAACTGATGGGGAAGTATCATCACTAACCTACCAAAGGGTTGTACATTTGTAAATCTAGTTTGTATCTTCTACACATATGATATCCTACATGAGCATGAGTACTTAAGCATGTTTTACTTATGCATTGATTACGCATGCCATATTGTTATATTATGCCAATTGTCAATTGATATGCATTTTGATTATGATGCTTAATCTTGTTTGCATTGCATCCTAAATACTTAGTACATTCAAACACACTAACGCATACTATATGTCTACATGATGTCACCATGTAGGAATCGGTGCCCAAGTTGATCATCCTACTCCACATGGCTAGTTTGGTACTATTCAAGCTAGTTAGTAAGTCCTCCACTTCGGGGACCTAGTTTATGTTTCTTCTATTATGTATTGAGACACTCCTCTTTATTGTCTATTTTGACTATGAGGGTGAGCCCAGTTACTTTTTCTTGGCCCCCGCTCTTATCTATGTATTAGAGTTGTTTGTTGGACATGTTATGTATCTATGGTACGAGTTTGACTCTTGTCTTTTGACTATGATATTGTGCAAGTTTTCCCCCTTTCCCTCGTCTCCCTATTCTCTTATCTTTGATGCTTGATTTATTCTTCCACGGCCAAGGATATGTAATGGTTCTCTAAGTGGCTTGCTTGGGGTCCCTTAAGGTTCCCCTTGCACCGTGTCAAGTCTAGGCCCTAGGCCTGGGTCGTGATAATGATCAACTAGAAATGCAAAGAAAATTTGTTAGAGTGGAAATCCCCATCTCAGTTCTAGAGCACAACATAGACCATGAAGAAGGGAAACATTTCCTCAAACATCTCATAGCCTCTTATTCATAGTTGTTGTGCATAACACAATCATGAATAAGACTCTAATAGACGTGGTTTGTTGGACAACAAGGACCTAACAACCTAGTGCTCTGATACCATCTTTGTCTTGACCCAAGCCTAGGACCTAGACGTGATTGGCGCGTAGGGAATCCGAAGGAACCCTAAACAAGCCTCATAGCATATCATTACACATCTTTGGTTGTGGAAGCACTGTAAAACAACATAAGAAACATAAACAAGGGATATTGGGATTAAGAGAGAGAGAGAGAGAGAGAGAGAGAGAGAGAGAGAGAGAGAGATTTATACATAAATATCTTAAATATCATAAGTGAGTCAAACCTCAAGCATAATACATAACATGTCCAACAAAACCTTTACAAAATTGATAAGAGTGGGGACCAAGACAAGAAACCAGGCCTCATAGTTAATACATACATAAAAGAAATATAGTCTTAGCACATACCATGAGATCATAAGCAATGTCCCCGGGATAGAGGACTCACCGACAAGCTTGAGTGAAACTGTACTAGACACGTGGGTGGAGATGCTCAAGCGGGGCTTTGGTTACTACATGGTGATATCATGTAGGCATAGAGTATATGTTAGTATGCTTGAATGTACTAAGTATATAGGATGCAATTTAACAAGAGGTAGGCATTATAGTCAAAATGCATAATAATAGACAATAGGCATAATATTACAACATGGCATGTATGATCAATGCATAGGTAAAACATGTTGAAAATTCATTAAACTCATATAGATCATAATAAATAGATGTGGGAAGAGACCTCAACCGGCATAGGATAAGACCAAGCAAGCTATGACTTGGAATCTCGATAATTACCCCTTACCAGTAAAGATGTAGTCTACTTGCCAAGGCAAATCATACTTCAAACTTATGGGAACATGACCCATTTTGTATGAAGTAATCTTCCTTACGGGAACCTGACCCAGTTTTGAAAATGAATTAAGACCCCACTTCAACTTACGGGAACACAACCCAATTTTGTGTGAAGCGACTCTTCTTATGGGAACATGACCCAATTTCGAAAAGCATTTTAAGAGATGGATCCACTAGTATAGCAAGAGAATAACATCATCCTATGGTGGCACATAGTTTTTGGACTTAGGGAGTCGCCCCTAGTCCACTCAGTGCCAAATCTAATCCCACGAAATATATAAGATAATTATATCTTTAATAACTTGCAACAACATAGAGGACATGGCACGAGTAGATCATAACATCATTGAACTCAAATGGTGAGCCCAACTTCAATCATAAGAATAGATCATCATCAACCTTACCCTTGCATTAACATCAACATTAAGGGGCTCACAAGAGGCGAAATCTTTAAGAAAGAGCTCTAGCCTGGCTTTACAATATCATCAATATTTCCATGAATTTGACACACTTAAAATCATCATGAAGTCTTTCCATTCATAAGACATGCATTGGAGCTCCAATTCCTCAAGAAATCATAATCGGACATTTTATCAAATACTTGGCGGATGTGTAGTACTAGTGTAAAACCATACAATTCAAGAGTGAACACATGCAAGTAAATCCCATGTAAAATCATTAATCAACACTTTGCAATACCCTCAAGTAATATACATTAAGATCCTTCATCAAATCCAACATTAGATCCAAGATTTAGAGCTCAAAACATGCTAAACAACCCTATTTTCATGAACTCAAATCACTATGCAGTTAATTT
Organism: Solanum clarkiae; assembly: GCA_011800125.2. Taxonomy (NCBI): domain Eukaryota; kingdom Viridiplantae; phylum Streptophyta; class Magnoliopsida; order Solanales; family Solanaceae; genus Solanum; species Solanum clarkiae. Next base: position 32,080 of record JAABOM020048255.1, on the reverse strand, counting down.
CTTAATATACAAAACCCACATGTAAAATCGACTTTAAATCATTTAATTTAAGTAGAAAAGAGTACTGGGCACCATGGGTGAAAGGACCCAATGGTTGAAACTCACGTATCTTAGCTTTGGAGAAGCTCTTGATGAAGATTGAAAATGGAAGCTTGAAGCTTGAAGGAAATCGTTAGATCCGGAGGGTTTTGGGACTTGAATCTTGAGAGGAAAATAGTCTAAGTGTTTGAGTACATATTGGGGAATCTTTAGGATGATATGAAAGTGAAATAAGGCTAAGTATAGGTATTTTCAAGTATAGGAACCCTTAGGCCCAAGAAATGAAAGTCTTGGACTGAAGTAAAAAAAATAGGAATTAAATAACACTGCTCCATGTCGCTTCCCGGGAATTTGCATTTCTGCACATACGAGTTCTATAAAGACAGGCATAAATTCTTCGTCCGAACTCGGAATGAGGTGAAACCAAGTAGTTGGAAAGCTAACTCAAAGAGCTTTAATTTGGTAGGTCATGGGAACCCAATTCTTTGTGTGGTAAGAGACATGACCTTCCTAGATTGCATTTTTGCATTTATTGGATTTTGATATGGTTGCTCTAAAATTCAGATTAGACCCATTCTGCACTCAATTTAGCCCCCCGAACAAGAATATGAAGTCAAATTTTTGAAATAACGAACGGACTTTTAGATATATGGAAATTACGATTTTGAGCACTTTTGAGGAACATTTTCAGGAACTTTTTAGGGTTGTTTCATTGAGGAGCTTAAGGAGCGAGAGGGGTCGGTTGCTCCTCGGGTGTACGGGATCTCCATAGTCTCCCTCGTGGAATCAACATAATCTAGAATAGAAAAGTGCATTGGTTAGGAAAATCGTTACACTCACATCTAAAGCACGATATAAAGCATGAAGAAGTGAAACATTTCCTAAAATGCCTCATAGCCTCTCATTCATAGTTGTGGTGCGCTTCACAACTATGACTAAGACTCTAATTGGCATGGTGTTTTGGATTCTGAGGACCATTAACAACTTAGTGCTCTAATACCAAGTTTGTACAACCCACGCCTATGGCCTAGATGTGATATGGAAAATGGGGAACCTGAAGGAACCCCAAACAAGCCTCTTAGCATATCAATAACACATCCTTGATCGCGTAAACATAATAACAACAAAAGAGATCTAAATAAGGGGAACAGGACTAAGGGAAGTCTTTGACAATCATAAAACATTCAAGGGTCAAACTCATAGCATAAATACATCAATTATCCAACAACACCTCTAACATGGAGCGGAGAGGGGGCCAAGACACTCACCGGGATCACCCTCATATTATCAAACGTTCAATAAAAAGAAATAACAAAAGAGCAAGAGTATCATAGATAGTGTCCTCGAACTTGAGGACTCATCAAAGCTTATCTCCAAAGCACCAAACTAGCCATGTGGAGGATGATCAAGAGGTGCTCCGATTTCTACATGGTAATACCACGTAGGCATAGAGTATGTGTTAGTATGTTTTAATGTACTAAGTATGTAGGATGCAATGCAACAAGACATAATCCAACACAGTCAAAACGCATAATCTTAAGCAATGGATAAATATAGTATCAATATGGCATGCATGATCAATGCTTGAAGTAAAGCATGCTTGTAAATCATATAACTTGTATAGAACATAATATGTGTGTATGAAGAGACCATAATCATCATAGATCAAGCAGTAACTACTTGAAATCTAAGGCATGTCACCCCCTTGGAAGGTGATTGAGGTATCTACCCCTCCACATGATGGTATGGGCATGTCACCCCCAACAAGGTGGCTGAGGTATCCACCCCTCAACATGGTGGTATGGGCATATCACCCCCTCCCCAACAAATTGGTAGAGGTATCCACTGCCTCAACATGGCGGTATGTGCATGTAATCCCCCAACAAGGTGGTCAAGGTATTTGCCCCTTAACATGGCGGTATAGGCATGTAACCCCCCAATAAGGTGGTTGAGGCATGTCACCCCCTAAACATGGTGATTGGGATGTCAACCCAACAAGGTGTGGTCAACTTGTAACACCATAGATACTTTTCTTGAATTCAATGCGTACATACAATCCCTTAATCATCATATAGTCACTTGACTTGTAAACCCTGTAATAGATAACCAATAACTTGAGAATCCTTGTCAAGATATTTTATCAAACACTTGGGGGGTTCATAATACTAGTTCAAAATTATGCAATTCAAGAGTGAAATAATATGAGAAAACTTAATGCAAATCTACCCACCAACACATAGTAAAACCCTCATATAGAATACCTTGAAAACCATTATCAAATCTCATAATAGATCATAGTTTCATAGTTCAAAATATGCATAGTTTCAATACACAAACCAATTCATAGTATAAGCTTGAAATAGATAAATATGCATGATCAATCAACATTTCATAAAACTCTAACATAATTTATAATCGAAATCCACAATAAGAAATACCAATAGATGATACAACTTGAAAACATGCAATTTTCATAAAATGAGAGATTGGGCTCCATGGGTGAAAGGACCCAATGGATAAAACCCACATACCTCAAACTTGGGTTTTCTTGAGTTGAGCTTGAACATGACTTGGAGCTTGAAAAGAGCCCTTGAATTCCAAAGTTAGGCTTAAAATCCTTGAAATTTGAATGAGATATTTAGATAAGTCTTGGAGAGGTTTTTGAGAGGGTATTGAGTGATATAGAGTTGAAAAATGGCCAAGTATAGTTTTTTCACACATAAGGGGGCATGAGGCTATGACCCCAATGCCCTTGGGCCAAAATGAAAAATGAGGAAAATCTAACACTAGTTCGCCTCTAGTTCGCGACATGGACCCATTTGTGCAAGCCCAGTTTGTATTGCTTCGCGCCTCTAGCGTGTAGCGTGCAGGGCGCAGATAGATACTGGGTAAGAAAAATTAGCAAAAATAATTTTTCGCTGTGGGTCCTCTAAAACTGGGTTATACCCATTCTCCACTCAATTTTGCCTCCTAATCGAGAATATGAAGTCGGATTTTTGATATCATATACAGATTTTGAGATATATGAAAATTATGACTATGGATATTTCTGAAGCACATTTTTGGGGCGTTTCAACATATTTTCAATGTTATGATATGATATTCTACTAAGTATTTCTAATTGCTTCAAGTTGATGGTAAAGAACCCAATGATATGGGTTTGAATGATGAAGTGGAGGTTGTTTCGTATATTTTGAACAAGCATATTTTCTATGATTATGCATGAACCACATGATTTACGAATGTTTCAACTAGTGAATAGCCCATTAAGTTTCAAGTCAAGTTTTACATGAAATATTATAATGACGTCACGACCAGGACCTACGGTCTAGGAGTGACATGGTGAATGGGAACCCTAAAGTCCTAAAACAAGTTTCAAGTATCCATATTCGCATCATCGGTTCAAAAGCATATATATGAATCATAAACTCATAGTTCAAAGGGACGGGGAAGTAGGATTCATGCTATGGGAATGTCATAGGGATAAGGGATTAACATGAATTCATATAGCATATAGCATATAAGAACTAAGGGGTGGGTAAGTATGACTCACCCTATGGGGGCAATGCGGGACTTAGGATCTTCCACATTTCCACATCAAAACATCCACACTGATCATAATCTCATAATCAATCCATAATAGTCAAATCCGATAGATAACCATAATTATAAGCTCCAAATGCAACACATAACATATAGATCTGATAAGAGTCTACAAGATGTCCAACATTGCCTCTAGTCATAAGATAGGATGGGGGCCAAGACATATCCTCGGCTCATGCTCAAAGTAAATAGAAAAACAGAAGCAATATAAGGTAGATAGATGATGGCTTGTTCTTGGAAGATAGGACTCACCACAACCATTTCTCAAATCTGATCTAGCTGTTAAATGGTGAGTGAAGGTAGTCTCCTATTCCTACATGGTTAAATCATGTAGGAAAAAGTATATGTTAGTATATTTGAATGTACTAAGTAGGCGGGCATGGAATGCATATGAACTTAAATAACCTGCATTCAATGTTAGATGACAAAAGAACATAATATAGAAAGAGATATATAGAAAGTGAAGTAGTATAATAATATGCCATGAAATCCATGATGCATGAAATGCCATAATGCTCATGTATAGTTGGAATTGACTATAACCGACATATCAAACTTACATGAGCTATTACATGAATTAGTCCGATAAATACCTCCCATCGGTAGGAGAAGATTACTTGCCAAGGGTAATTTACACCACACCTTTCGATCCAGTCTTTTCGATGCAATAGACACCTTCCTTAAATATGACCCAATCTTTTCAGAAGGATTTCAATATCATATCATATCATATTAAGGTGTAACCATTCCTTATGACCTAATTTTTTTTTTGATAATGGCTACCACGTACCTATGCTGGCATATAGTTCAAGGAGAGAGAGCCGTGGGGATACCCTTGACACCCCCAATCTATCGGTGCTAATTTAGCATCCCACAAGAATACTTATACATACTCATGCTTTCAGAAGAGGCACAAGTCATTTCAAATTATTTCAATCCATACTTGCGCTCAAAAGCCAAACATATTTCTTAAACATTTATACCTGGGCTCAAAAGCCAAATCATAGTTCATAATCATGCTTCTCATGCATTGGAATAGCTCATTCACATATATACAATAGTGTAAACACCCAAAATGATCAAAGAGTCATATCATAGACATATATGTGATCACGTTCTTGTCATAATCATAATCTTATCAAAATCAAATGTATAAATATAATTAGGCTTAACTGTAATGACCCTCCGGGTCATTTATATGGCTTTATTGCTATTATGTTAATATGAGTATGTGTATAGTGACATTGGGTCTATTGAGATGATTATTGGTCGGCTTATTCGGGAGTTATATGGATTTTTAAGTTAATCAGGAAGTTATACCCATAAAATGAGTTTTTAGATAAAGTCCTAGAAAATGACCTTAAAATGAAATTCTGACGATTCCATTAGCTCCGAAATGGTCAAATTAGATTAGAAGTATATCCGGTGCAATTATAGCATGGATTGCAAAATTGGCAGCCGGATCCGATTAATAGTTGACCTAGTTAATTCTTTCGAGAACCATGCTCAAATGAGAATTTTGATAGCACAATTAGCTCTGGAATATCAATTTTTGTCTAGGTCGACCCCTTATTTGATACTAGGGACTTCGGAATGTGATTTGACCCCCGGGGGCTTTCTGTTAAAAGTTACATATGAAGAAGTGGGATCGTCCCTTTAATGTAGAAAGATCCATTGGAAATTTTGACTATGTTGGGTCCGGAACATCTAAATCTATAGGGTTACATAGTTTATTTGCGAAAATCGAAGTCCGGACGTGCCCGAAATGACGAAAAAGGGATTGAAGGATTAATTAAAAAGGAGCTGGCCATATGGCCTAATCTGGTGCTACCATATGGCATGACCTAGTGCTGCTACATAGCATATAGGTGGCTGCAGCATACTTAGCAAAATATGGTGTATATACATGGGGTTTCCAGTATGCTAGCATACATATACATATGAATATTTCCTACAACTTTGTACCGCAATTCTGAGCTTATTTTTCATCTAATTTGAATGGTTAAAAAGGCTACATGACTCAGTTTTCACAAGGAACATTGTGGTGAAGCCGACTTTGGTATTGGACACATATTTTAAGTAAAATCGTTGCTTTTTCTTCATTGACATATCGGGAATGAGTGAAAACATTACATTAAAATATCTCGATCATTTCTTAACGATATTAAGTGAAATTTATGTCCATATTGTTCTATTTTCCGAGAGGGACATTGTGGTATGCTAGGTGTTCACTGATTTTGTCCGGTATTTGAGAATTTTGGTTAAGAAAGACTAGAAAAGAATGTTTTCCCGATAAAGTTTTCAACTTCGTTTTTTAGGCCATTTCCCAGTCTTCTGGGGTCTGTTTTGGGCAAAATTTCTGGCCATAGACTTGGGGTACTATGGAGATTATATTATGAGGATTGGCTTAGTATTTCAAATGTGGTCCTGAATTTTCCTCATTTTAGTCTTAATTAATGTAATTTCACCCATTTATTGAGATCTTACAACCAAATCAGTCGTAATAATCTTGTCACTTATGTTTAAATAGTTGAGCAACATCGAGAAGTGATTTTGAGAGAAAAATCTTGGTTGGATACTCAAACGAAAAGACGTCGGATGCCAGGCAATCTAGGCTTACTAAGCTAAAATGTTTGTGTATTTGAGTTGGAATGTCTAGAAATGTACTATTTGTGGATGATTTATGGAGCATATGTTGTGTATGGATGGATGTGATCAATTTGTTATCTATATATAATGTTATGGGATGGTAATTGGTGTGTTGAGGGTTGTGTTGGTTTTAGCAGTTATATTACCTGAGTTCTTACATTATATGACTACGAAAGGGTCTGAAAGGGGTGTTTGGAGCTGGGAACAGGTGACAGGTATGTACACTGAGCTTGGGTCTTGCTTGTATGTGTATGTGGTTTGAGGCTACCAGAATATAGTAGCTACTGAGGTTGATCGTGATTACATGCTACCCTATGCACTGAATCTAGTATGTATATCTTATTAGTATGTATATGTATGATGTGGCTACGGTTATCTATATCTTTATTGAGCACTTTTGGTAGAATTTCCAAATTAAACTGATTCTATGTTGCCCTATGGATTATATAATCCTACATATTGTTGTTGTCTGTTACGTACTCATGCCACTGGTTAGTGACTAGAGATACACCATATTTTAGGGACAGTCATAGTTGTACCACTAAATAAGCCTCATGACCTATAGTATGAGATGAATAGACACTGAGCCACTAGCGAGTTAGAGACGAGAGTGTGACCCCGTTAGCAACGTGTAAGGTATATCCTACGGGCTTTCTGGGCTATCTGCAATGAGACACTAGTTATATGGGTTACATCTGGGGACTAGCATCAAGTTGAGAGGGGCACATTTTCAGTGGGCCGGTACATGGTTGCCTTAGGTGATATCTTTGGTGGTTGTTGAGCTACGACATGATCTTGGTGGGTGTCATCCTTCTGATTGTCTAACCTCTTGGGCCTTAGCTTAGATTATACGGACATTGCCCTATGAGTTTCTTTACATAGAAAGGGGCCTGGTAAGGGGAATATGAGCTAGAGCCTAGGGCATGCATGCATAATTTCTTGACTTGCACCTGTATATGTGTGTATTGCCTGTTGCTATAGATATACGTGGACTGGGAGACTATATATTGATTCTAGGTCATATTGTGACTAGGTTATGAGCGTACTATGATTCTGCTAGGCCTAGCTTCGAGGGCACCTATGATACCCCTATTATTACGGCAATTTAATTCTATTACCTATGATGGGCTAGACTGTATTATGATTGCTTGCAGAGCTCGATTCTAGACTAATTATTGAGGTCTACGTATTGTTATACTGAGGTTCCCTGCTACTTTGAGTCCCTTGCATACCTTGGGAAGGGGTTTTTATCGTGACTTAGGAGAGATAATATGATTGGGGGATCCGGATCTGGTTAGAGAGAAAGAGGGAGATTTTTCTAATGTTACGCTCTGAGACCTAGATGACACACCCTGTTATTCAAGTTTTTGGTGATCATGTCCTAGTGTCTAGACTGGGATGACACTCCCCGTAGTCATAGTCTCCGGTGGTCACGTCCAAGTGTCTGAGACTGGGGTGTTGATTTTAAAAGGGTCCGAACATTGGCAATTTATTTGGGCCTGGGGTCCTGTTGATTGATATTTTGTGAGGCAAGCCCCTGTGATTGATACACTGATGATGAGATGGTGTTGATTATGATAGGGGGATTCTTTCTCCTGCAAGGGTTACGTCCCACCGTTATATTTAAGGTCAAACCACGTGGCCTTTACTAACTGCCCGACCGGAGGCCAGGTCAGAAGACCTAGGAGTTGGAGTCCTTAGGTGATATTAGGGGTTCGAGTACGCGTGTGACACTACTTTTGATGGATCGATTACCATGTGCCGGCACAAAGCCGAAGACTCAGATGACTTGTGACTATTCGGGCGAGGCCCGTGATTACTTACCCGTGGATCCACTCACCTATTAACACCCTCATTGTGCTTGGGTATACCTCCTAGGCTTATGGGGAGGAGGGGGAGGGGGCATTCAAGCTTAGATACTATGGCCTTATACCCACGTATAGCTGACCCTTATTCTGATGATGTTGAGACTGGGCTCTATGATGGTTCTATGGGATTCTATGATGGTTCTGAGGGATTCTGTGATTATCTGTTAGCATGATTATTGTGCGCGGGTGTACCTTCTAGGATTATAGAGGCCCAGCTGGCGTATAGGTATAGATACTAGGGCCTTGCACCCGCGTACAACACTATACCTCAGTTGGGGGCAATTATAGTATTGACCTATGCAATCTTCGTCAATCGGTATCGATGTTTAGTACTTGTATTTGTTCAGGTTATTATTGTTCTTCACTTTTATGTGTTCAGTTGTGGTTTGAGGTTTCCTAGACATGTCTATGCCTTGATCTAAGCTATTTTGCTACACTGCTATAGTTCTATACATTTGGACTTTACTTATGTTCACTATTTCACTTAGTCAGCTGATGATACCTATTGGGTGCCTTTTCTGGTACTCAACCCTACTTCTGCATTTCCCCATGGTGCAGGTCTAGGGACGAGTCGTGATAGTGATTTGGGGAACTTTGGGAGTGCTCAGGAGACTTTTGGTGAGCACTGGCTGCTTTGGCATTTTTGCAATTTCCTTCATGTTGAGGACTGTCTTTTGCATCCAGACATCGACCTAGTATATTAGAGTTTGGCATTTGTAGATGCACTCTTGGTTTTGTATATTATTTTGATTATTGATATATGTATACGATGTGTCCTTGTGTCTATTGTAGCTTTGTACAGTTGACTTTCGGGTTTTGGGTAGGTCTCGCCGTATATATATTATTATTGTATTGATTTGGTTTAGACTAGAGAGCGAGGACAGGTGCCCTTGGGTTGGGAATTGGTTTTCTTGTATGTTGAACTAGCAGGTGTTGTCATGACCGAGATTGGGTCGTGACAAGGTGGTATCAGAGCTTAAGGTTTACTAGTCTCAGTTGTACAGGGCTACCATCTAGTAGAGTCCTATAGATAGGTGCAGAGATGTCCGTGGCTTATCTCCAAGAGGCTACAGGCTGTTTAGGAACTTTCCCGTGTTATTGATTCTGGTTGTGCATCTTTTCAATAGTTCTTCGATTTTTGAGAATTTTTCTTTGTTCATCCCTCTGTGTTGATGTCGTAAAGAGGCCAGACTCCGGGCAGGGGAATTGTTGCATCGTCAGCCCCTAGATAGGGAGCAGCTCCCAGAACCCATTGAGTAGAGGCTAAATGCCCTCGAGTTGTAACAGTCGGATAAGGAATTTTACAGGCAATGAGAATATAGAAGGGAATCGGCAATAGGCTTTGGGATAGTACTTGATTAGTGATGGCTATCTATTTTTCTATAAGAGATGTTGTTAGAGATGGAGTTTTGTGAAATGTATATTCGTATGTCAACGGCTAATTAAAAGTTAGATGCGTCGTGAGCACTTTTGTTAGAGACCTTGAAGTTGAGATAAGTTGTGACTCAGGTAAGGCTGAGCATTGATACCTTTCGAGTGTCCGTATTCGATTATTTACCTACTAGATTGACTTGTTGGGTTTTCTAATATTGATGAGTATGTTTAGCTTGTGGGATCTGATTAGTTGTCACCTTCGTTACGATTGTACCCTGTTAGTGGCTGAATGTAAGCCAAACTATGTGATAAGACATATGACTATTTTGATGCTTACTATTGGAGTGGGCAGTCTGATACTGGCGTATATGTTATTTAAAAGGTCGGTTGTCAGTCATACACTTGGCTACACCTTGTGCCTCTATGGCCATGAATTTTTGGGGTAATTCTTTTCATATATGGTTCTTCTAATTCTGTGGTCACAGAATTGCGAGATGGATGTTATTGAAACGACCCCAAAAAGTGCCCGAAAATGTGTCTCGGAGTGACCAAAATTTTAAATTTCGTATATCTCAAAATAGATACATGATATACTTCATAGTCTTGTTGAGGGGGTCAAAATTAGGAGAGAAAGGGTCTAACCCCGATTTAAGAGCAAACGATTAACAATATCATTTTCTATAATTTTTCTTATCGAGAATCGATCTATGACAGTGCCGCGACGCGCAGATATCACGGACATGCATTAATTTTACCTCCACGATAATTCCGTTTCGCGGACCAGATGCGGACCTATGTATTTTGTTGCTAGTGATTTTTATCTCGGTCCAAGGCTCTTAGGTCTTGGGCCTAAGTGTTCCTAAACGTGTTTTTACCTATACTTAGCCTTATGTCACCCTCATATCATCCTAAACATTCGCCAATACTCACCAAAAGACTTAGCCAAATATTTACTCCCAAATTTAAGTCCCAACACCTACATCAGGATCTAAGGATTTCTACTCAAGCTTCAAGTCTCCATCTCCAATTTTCATCAAGTTCATCTCCAAAGCTAAGGTATGTAGGTTGCATTCATGGGTTCCTTTCACCCATGATACCAAGCCTCCTTTTTACTCAAATTGTATGATTTAAAGTTGATTTACAAATGGATCTTGCATACTATGAAATTCACTGCAAACTATGTTAAAGCTAAGTAAAGTTTTGACTATTTTGCTATATTTTGAGCTATAAATCTTGGATATATTGTAAGATTTTGATGAGGGTTTTGATGTATATTGCTTGAGGGTATTGCAAGGTGTTGATTGATGATTTTAGAATGGATTTTCTTGCATGATATCATCTATAATTTTCATGGTCTTGTATCCCTATTACACACCCGCCAAGTATTTGATAAAATGTCCGGATATGATTTCTTGAGGAATTGAAGGTCTAAAGCATGTCTTATGAGTTGAATGACTTTATGATGATGAAATGAATGTTTATATGAGCTATATTTATGAGAAGCCTCTATGCTATTCTAAGATGACCGCTTAGTGGAGGGTGTGATGTCCATTAACTATTGTTGAGGGGTGGATACCTTGACCACCTAATTGGAAGGTGTGATGTCCATTAACTAGCAAGGGGTTGATACCTTATCCACCTAAATGGAGGGTGGGATGTCCATTAACCGGCAAGGTGGTGATACCTTGTCCACCCAAATGGAGGGTGGGATGTCCACTAACCAGCAATAGGTTGATGCTTTGGCCACTTAAATGGAGGGTGGGATGTCCATTAACCATTGTTGAGGGGTTGATACCTTGGATACCTAAATGGAGGATGGTATGTCCATTAATCGAAAAAGGGTTGATTCTTTGGAAACCTAAATGGAGTGTGGGATATCCATTAACCATTGTTGAGAGGTTGATACCTTGGCCACGTTGATGAAGGGTGTGATGTTCACCTACCGATTAAGGGCTATATATCTTGATCACCCTCCAAAGGGTGACAAACCTTGGATTCTAACCACTAGTTGCTTGGTCTATGATGATGGTCTCCTTCTACTATGTATTATGATTTATATAAGTATGATTTTACTTCAAGCATCATTCATACATGTCATATCGTTACTATGTTATCCATTGTCTATGTTTATACATTTCGATTATGTTTCCTATTTCTGATGCATTGCATCCAACATACTCAGTACATTCAAATGTACTAACGTATACTCTATGCCTACATGATGTTACCATGTAGGAACCCAAGTTCCATTTGGCCATCATTCTCCTTTACATGGCTAATGGCTCCCATTCAAGCTAGTTGGTGAGTCCTCATTTCCGAGGTCAATATTTGTGTTCTTATGCTAAGTATTGAAGATTATCTTTCCTTTTTGGTATACTTTGACTATGAGGGTGAGCTTAGTTACTTTTCTTAGCCCCTGCTAAGTTCTATGTTAAAGGTGTTGTTGGACAAATATGTATTATGCTTGAGCTTTGACTTACTTATGTTATTCAAGTTATTTAAATATGAGTCCCTCTCTCACAGTCCCAATTTCCCTTATTTATGTTTCATATGATGAACTACCTTACTTTCGTGACCAAAGATGTGTGATGATATGCTATAAGGCTTGTTTAGGGTTCCTTCAGGTTCCCCATTCGCGGGTCACGTTTAGGCCCTAGTCTTGGGTCGTGAAAGTTATGTCTGGAGGCTTAGTTAGATTATTTATTGCTATTATCGGATATTTTTGCATTATATGCTGAGTTGTCGTCCACTCCGCCCTGTGAACTTATTATGATTGTTAGCCAACTGAGACTGTGTTGTTCGGATTCCTGGCTATGCTCGATAGGGAGAATGTTGATCATTTTATCAGATTGCCTAGTACTTAGATTATGGTTATATTGTGTTGGATGTGTTGCTCAGCCCATAGCTTGTTTGAGTATTGTGTTCCAAGATTCTTTTATCCTGGGTTAGATATTTAGGTAATGGAAGGTCTCTTTCATTAGTGGGAGGGGGGGAATAGGTATGATGACTATGCAGGATTGTGATACGCGAGTCGAGTGATATTGTTGGATGGCCTTGGTGTTGATATTTCCCTAGGGGCATATTGACTTGTTTCTATTACGTAGTTATTGATATGGCACTCTAGTTGGATGGTTTAAGCCTACGGAGCCAGGCCCGTGTGGTATAAATATGTTATAAGGCACCTTAGCAGCAGTTGAGGATGTTCAAGATAGACTAAACACAGCTTTGAGTCAACACTAGGGGTTATGCCAACCATGGATGCAGATTTGTATGGTTGAGATTTGGGACAGAGCAATTCTGAGGGTTTCATCCTCGAGAGAAGTCATACAGTAGGAAGGTGAGGTGAGCTTGGGCTCGATATATCAACTCTACTGCGGTTCCGAAACTGTTTGGACCGGTTGTATATGAGTTGTCCTACCTCTAGTTTGTTCTATTATACATCCTGTTCTCTGCATATCAATGGTGCGGCATGTATTGTAGATGAGTTACATGTACTCCAGAATATTTTTTCTGGTAAGTTAAATAATGGACAAACATTATTAAGGAAGGTTATGGTGGAGGACATTATGGGGGTTGTACCTAGATCTTTTATGGATATTGAATGAATGATTATATCCATCAAGCTGACTACCGTGTTGTGCAGTAGGAATTTGGTGACTTATAAGCATCGATGGATGTTTTTTCGGTTCTTGACACAGGTTAATTGTTAGATGATACAGAATGAGTGGATGAATAGTAATAACTACTGAGGATCATGTTTGGAAACTGCTACAGAATGAGTGAATGAATAGCCTTTTGAGTGGGCAGCCTGTTAGATATTTGCTGTATTGGTAAGTGTTGGTGGCAATGTTGAGTGGATTAAATAGCAAGGGAAGGGGTTTTTATCCCTTCATATGATGAGAGCATATTAGTTACTGTCCGCAATTATTTGGTTAGCCTGTGGGCCATTTGTGGTTAATTGTGGGAATTGCTTGTATAGGGAAGCCAAGAATTGAGTAAAAGCCATATATGTAAACCACAAGTACATTTATGAAAAACCATGATTATCTGAACATCTGGTGATGTAGTATGTACAGGTAAGCCTAGCTTATTAATCCTTGTGACTTGTATGTTAATTAAACGGATGGGATAGACAGTGGATTCTTTGGACTTCCTTTTGGAATTGTCGCACCGACTCGCTATTTTACACAGACGAGTGGTGGGTTTTCTGGATAGTGAGGGTGGTACTGAATTATTGTAGAATATGGAACATGCTTGTGACTTATATACCCATGGTGTGGATTGAAGCCTATGGGTATGCCTGTGTCCGTACTTTTGCTGACCAAAGTCTTATTAGTGGGGGATGTTGTAATGACCCTCCGGGTCATTTATATAGTTTTGTTTCTATTATGTTGATATGATCATGTGTATAGTGACCTCAGGTCTATTGGGATGATTATTGGTCGACTTATTCGGAGTTATATGGATTTTTGAGTTAATAGGGAAGTTACACCCATAAAATGAGTTTTTAGGTAAAGTCCTAGTAAATGACCTCGGAATGGAATTCTGACAATTCCATTAGCTCTGAAATGATCGAATTAGGCTAGGAGTATATCAAGTTCAATTATATCATAGATTGCGAAATTTGCTGCCGAAATCGATTAATAGTTGACCTAGTCAATGCTCTTGGCAACTATGCCCGGATGAGAATTTAATAGCAAGGTTAGCTCTGGAATATTGATTTTGTTCTAGCGTAAACCCTCGTTTGATACCAGGAACGTCTAGATGTGATTTGACCCTTGGGGATTTTCGTTAAAAGTTGCGTATGAAGAAATGGGACTTTCAATTTATTGTAGGAAACTTTGTTGGAAATTTTGACTACACTGTTGGGTTCGAAATGTCAAAATCTATAGGTTTACATAGTTTGTTTGCAAAAATCAGAGTCCAAACGAGCCCGAAATGATGAAAAAGGGATTGAAGGATTAATTAAAAAGGAGCTGGTCACATGGCCTATTCTTTTGCTGCCACATGGCATGACCTTGTTGTCACATGACTGATAAGTGGCTGCAACATACTTAGCATAATATGGTGTGTATATATGGGTTTTCCAGGATGCTAGCATACATATACATATAAATATTTCCTCCTGTTTTGTATCGCAATTCCATGCTCATGGTTCATTTGATTGGAGTGGTTCAAAAGGCTATGTGACTTCATTTTTTGCAAGGAACGTCATGGTGAAGTTGAATTTGAGCGTTGACACATATTTTGAGGTGAATCCATGCTTTTCCTTCATTTTTATATTGGGAATGAGTGAAAACTTTACATTGCAATATCTCAGTCATTTCTTTACGACATTAAGTGAAATTTGCATGTAAATTATTTTACGTTCCGAGAGGAACAATGTGGTATGCTGGATGATCACTAATTTTGTCTGGCTTTTGAGTATTTTTTCCGATTAAATTTTGGTATGCTGGGTGTTCGTTGATTTTGTCTGGTTTTTGAGTATTTTTGCTGAGAAAGTTTTGAAAAGAATGTTTTCCCAGTAAAGCTTTCAACTTCGTTTTTGGGTCTTTTCCCGATCTTCTGGGGTCCTTTTTGGGCTAAATTTCTGGCTATAGACTTGGAGTGATATGGAAATTATTTTATGGGGATTGGTTTAGTATTTCAAGAGTAGACCCCAATTTTCCTCATTTTAGTCTTAACTAATGTGATTTCCCTCATTTCTTGAGATTTTACATCCAAATCAGTCGTATTGATCTTGTCACTTATGTTTGAACAGTTGAGTAGCATCGAGAAGCAATCTGGAGGGGAAAATCTTGGTTGGATGACTCGAACCAAGAAACATCGGATGTCAGGTAGGCTAGGCTTTCTCTAAACTCTAAATTGAGCTGAAATGCTTGTATATTTGAGTTGGAATATGTAGAAATGTAATGTTTATGGAGTGAGTTGTGGAGTATATGCTGTATTAGGTTGGATGTGATGATGCGTCATTTATATATATTGTTATGGGATGGTAGTTGTTCTGTTGAAGGATGTGTTGGTTGTAGCTGCTATATTATCTAAGTTCTTACATTATATGACTACAAAAGGGTCTGAAAGGGGAGTTTGGAGCTAGGAACAGGTGATAGGTAAGTCCACTGAGCTTGACTCTTACTTGTATGTGTATGTGGTTTGAGGCTATCAGAATATACTAGCTATTGAGGTTTATCATGATTGCATGCTACCCTATATGTTGAATCTAGTATGTATATATTGTTTGTATGTGAATGCACGATGTGGCTATGGTTATCTATATCTTTATTGAGTACTTTTGGTAGAATTTCCTAATTAAACTGATTTTGTGTTGCCCTATGGTTAATATGATCCTATATACTATTGTTATCTATTATATACTCGTGCCACTAGTTAGTGACTAGAGATACACCATGTTCTGGGGACAGTCATAGTTGTACCTTTAAAGAAGCCTCGTAACCTATAGTACAAGATACGTAGACACTGAGCCACTAGCGAGTTAGAGATGGGAGTGTGACCCTGTTAGCGAGGTGTAAGTTATATGATACGGGATTTTTGGGCTATTTGCGATGAGACACTAGTTATATGGGTTAGTTCTGGGGACCGGCATCTAGTTGAGAGGGGCACAATTTTAATGGGACGGTATATGCTTGCCTTAGGTGATATCTTTGGTGGCTGCTGAATTATGATATGATCTTGGTACGTGTCATCCTTCTGATTATCTAACCTCTTCGACCTTAGCTTAGGTTATACTGACGCTGCCCGATGAGTTGCTTTACACAGAAAGGGGCATGGTAAGGGCAGAATATGAGCTAGAGCCTAGAGAAGGCATGCGTATTGATTTGACCTGCACCTGTATGAGTGTGTATTGCCTGATGCTACAGAGATATGTGGACTAGGAGACTGTGCATTGATTCTAGGCCATACCGGTGACTGGGTTATGAGCATACTATGATTTTGTTGGGCCTATCTGTTGGGGGCACCTATGATACCCTTATTATTACGGCAGATTTATTTCCTTTACCTGCGATGGTCTAGATTGTAGCATGATTTCCTGCTAAGCCCGATTCTATTCTGATTATTAAAGTCTACATACTATTGTACTGAGGTTAGCTGCTACTCTGGGTCCCTTGCATACCTTTGGAATAAGTTTTTTATCGTGACTTGGGAGAGATGATATGATTGGGGGATCTATATCTGGTTAGAGAGAAAGAGGGAGATTTTACTGATATTACGCTCTAAAACCTAGATGACACACCCTGTTATTCAAGTCTCCGGTGATCATATCCTAGTATCTAGATCCAGGTGACACTCCTCGTGGTCATAGTCTCTGGTGGTCACGTTCGAGTGTTCGAGACGGGAGTGTCGATTCTAAAGAGGTCCGAGCATTGACAGTTTCTTTGGGCCTAGAGCCCTGTTGATTGATATTTTGTGAGGCAAGTCCCTGTATTATTGATACACTGATATGAGACATTATTGATTATGATAGGGGATTCTTTTTCCCATGTGGGATATGTCCCACTGTTACATTTATGGTTAGACAACTTGGCCCTGGCTGACTGTCCGACCGGAGGCCAGGTCGGAAGACCCAGGGTTAGAGTCCCTAGGTGATATTAGGGGTTCGAGTCCCTGTGTGCCACGTGCCAGCATAAAGTCAAGGACCAAGTTGACTTTTGACTGTTAGAGGCGAGGCCCAAGATTACTTACCCATAGATCCACTCACTTATTCGCACCCTGATTCTGCATGGGTGTACCTCTTGGCTTATTGGGGTTTCAGGGGGCATTCAGGCTTAGATACTAGGGCCTTATATCCATGTATCCTAAGAAATTGCGATAATTGAGTTCATTGATATTCTTGGTATAGTAGATGCTATCAACCATATAATCATACTCAATTTGATACAACTGACCCTTATTCTGATGATGTGGAGAGCTGGGCTATATGATGGTTTTATAGGATTATGTGATGATTCTGAGGGATTCTGTGATTATTTGTCGGCATGATTATTTTGCGCAGGTGTACCTTCTGGGATTATGGAGGCCCAGTTGGCTTACAGGCATAGATACTAGGGCCTTGCGCCCGCATACAGAACTATACCTCAGTTGGGGCAGTTATGGTATTGACCTGCGCAATCTTCGTTAGTCGGAATATCTTTGTTCAGTTTATTATTGTTCTTCACTTTGATTGGTTTAGTTGTTATTTGAGGGTTCCCAGACATGCCTATGCCTTGATCTAAGTTGTTTTGCTACACTACTACAGTTCTATACATTTGGACTTTACTTATGTTCACCATTTCACTCAGTCGACTGATGATGCCTATTGGGTGCCTTTTCTAGTACACACCCCTAGTTCTGCATCTCCCCTTGGTGTAGGTCTAGGGATAGGTCGTGATAGTGAGTTGGGGAACTTCACGAGCGCTCAGGAGACTTTTGGTGAGCACCGGCTGCTTTGGCATTTTCGCAGTCTCCTTCATGTTGATGGTCGTCTTTTACATTTAGACATCAGCCTTGTACATTAGAGTTTGGTATTTGAAGGTGCACTCCTGGTTTTGTATATTATTATGATTATAGATATATGTATACTATGTGTCCTTGTGTCTATTGTAGCTTTGTACAGTTGACTTCCATGTTATGAGTAGGTCTTGGTGTGTATATATTATTATCGTATCGATTTGGTTTAGACTAAAGAGCTAGGACACGTACCCTTGGGTTGGAAATTGGCTTGCCAGAAAGGTAGGACTAGCAGGTGCCATCATGACTGGGACCGGGTCCTGACATTAACCAACTTCATAATTTTCATAAAATACAATGCTCATGAATGCATATGCTATGAATGATGTGTGAGTAGCAATAGATATTATAGATTCAATCTAACATCAACAATATAATATGAAATTCAAGTAAATCTATAAGTAAAACCACATTCGAATCACAATTCAGATTACCCACATCTAAATCAACTTTAAAGGGACAATACATATTTAAATCTTCACATTACTCACGTAATTCAACATCTTAGGGCTTAAATAAACTTAAAACCAACAATAATACATAACCCATACTTCAATTGAATTTAATGAACAATAATCTTCAAAACCCATATTTAAAGTCAGCTAAATATCATGAAATTCAAGTGAAAAGGGTTTGGGTCTTCTTGGTTGAAAGGAAACAAGAATCAATCCCACATACCTTAGCTAACTAAGAAGAAATAGGAAGAAATTTGATGAAGAAGAAGACCTTTCCTTATGCTCCTAGCTAATCTCCAATGGTTCACTTGAGGGGAGTTTTTTAGATGGGAAAATTTGAATAATTCCAAGTGTGAGAATGAATTAGAATGAGGGAAGAAGAGTTTAGGTCATTTTTAATGTCTTAGGATTGCATTAGAAATCACAAAAGTCCCTTAGGAGAAGCCATAATTACACACAAAAAAACATTAATGAAGCGGAATAACATTTCTTGCCAAGGGTCCCGTGAGAAGGTCTCATGGTCCGTACAAGGTCTCATGGACCATGAATCTTCCCGTGAGACCATACTTAGCCAATGCACAGGAATCTTTGCACGGACGAGCTTTGCGAAAATAGGTATAATTTCTTGATCCGAACTCAAAATGAGGTGAAACCAGATGCATTGGGAAGCTATTCAAAGAGCTTCAATTTGAAAGGTCATAAGCTACCAAGTTTTTGTTGTGCTAAGAGATATGACCATTTAAAGTTGATCCTTCTATCGGTTCTTGTAAAAAGCTTAGCCAATGGAATCCCTTTGAACTTGGCTTGAAGAAGGAGGCCCACGATGACCCAAAACCATATAAATAAGCTTGAATTAAGGGATTGAAAGTGAACTTAGCTTGATCTTGAAGATTTCGTACTTAGAGAAATTGCACGCCAACACCCATAAGGAGGGCTTCACGGCTTGTGAGAGGTCACACTGACTGTATGTCCTTCCATGAAGCTTTACTTAAAAATATTCTCCATCAACGAAGTCTCGAGGTGGTGATCTCATACTAAGAAACTTTTCACTCCAACGCCCATATGGAGGGCTTCATGGAATGTGAAAGACTCATGCTCCGTGTGAAATGCCTTGGCTAAAATATGTGGATTTTCAAGGCCAAGGCCACCATACGGTCTACCACATGAACCATGAAGCCTCACACTGACCGTGTTGGGTCCACATGTGGTATGTTTTATTCTTAAACTTCTATATAAAGGCCAACACTTCCCACACAAGCCCGAGGCCACTTCAAGGAGCCTCCACATGGTATGTATAGCCTCACACAGACCGTGAAGACTTCCATGAAGCATTATCTTGGTCCAAAATATTTTGAAATTAAATTTCCAATCTCTATTAAAGTCGTAAAATGTCTGAGTCCTTACATCATCTCCCCCTTGAGAACATTCATCCTCGAATGTGCTAGAACAAGGCTTGAAAGGCTTAACTTAGAACATGAAACATCCAAACACAAGGTACAATCCATATTTCATCTTTATAAAACGCATGTCAAAATGTATCCAAATCATTCAAAACATCTTAAAAATTATTTTCGTGTACATGTATGTATGTCATGTCATGAAACTCAAGAGTATAAGAATTAGGACCACTTGGAAAAAGGAAGAACCTAATACCTTAGGCTTGAGTAGATTGGAAAAGATGGGGATATCATTGCATCATACTTGATCCTACTTTCCACATATCACTTTCAACATGTTGATTTATCCAAAGAGTCTTAATCGAAGCCACATCCTTGTTGTGAAGCCACTTCACTTGCCTATACAAAATCTCAACCAGAATTTTCTCATATGACAAGCTCTCCTCAATCTTAACACTCTAAAGGCACAATTGTACTAGGATCACCAATCAATTTTCTCAACAGAAATACATGAAAAACTAGGTGAATAGGACTCAAATCTGGAGGCGAATCCAATCTATAGGACACATTCCTAATCCGCTTAACAATCTCATAAGGACCCACATACCAAGAGATTAATTTTCCCCTTTTACCAAAATGCATCACACCCTTCATATGTGAGACATTCACAAATGCTCAATTACTAACATGAAACTCAAGATCCCTCTTCCTAACGTCTGAATAGAAATTTTGATGACTTTAAACCATTTACAACCTTTTCTAATCAATTTCACTCTTTACATAGCCTCGACCAATAAATTTGGGCCTATAGAAGTCATTTCATCTACCTCAAACCACCCCATCAGAGATCTAAACCTTCTACCATATAATGCCTCAACCGATGCTATACTAATGCCATCATGAAAGCTATTGTTGTAGGAAAACTCGATAAGTGGTAAATGATCATCCTAATTTCATTTGAATTCTAATAGACAAGTCCCTAACATGTCCTCCAAGATTTGAACTATCCCCTTGGCTTGCCCAACGGATTGAGGATGAAAAGTAGTACTTAACATTACCTTAGTGCCAAGCCTTTTTTTGAGATGATCTCCAAAAGTGAGAAATAAATTGGGTACCAAAATTCGATATAATAAAAGTAGGCACACCATCCTGTATAACCAACTTCCAAATATATAACTTGGCATTTTCTTCAACATTAAAAGCAGTCTCAACAGATAAAAATGAGCCAATTTGTTCATTCTTTCAACAATTACCCACATGGAGTCCAATTGCTTCCGGTATGAAAAACCTAATCACAAAGTCCACATTCTCATTCTCTCATTTCAAGTAGGGATTTCAATGTTTTGGGCCAAATAATTGGGCCTTTGATGTTCCACCTTCACTTGTTAGCAATTAGAGCATCTGAATACAAACTTGACTACGTCTTCTTATATACCTTGCCACCAATACATTTCCCTCAAATCTTGATACATTTTGGTAGATTTCGAATGTAGGGAATAATGGGAGTCATGGGCTTCACTTATGACCACCTCCCTAAGACCTTCAATATCTGGAATGCACAACCTATCTTGGTACCAAATTACACTATCCTCCTTTAGGAGAAAACCTCTACCTTCATTTAGGAAATTATCCTCATCAACACAACCAATGATAGGTCTAAGTCTTGATTTGTCTTGACATCAACAACCACATAAGATTTAGCCCATTCTGAAAACGAACGAAACCAACGTTAGATTCCACTCAACCCAATTCCCCAATCTTGTCAAATAATGCACATCCTTCACCAACTCCCTTTTGACCTCATCTATAAGATCAGCTATAACATCCTCCTTGCTTGGATTGCATTATGGGCCTAAAGTAACTCTCGCTATTTGGTAGGGAGGAATGGAGATATGAAATCTTAAGACACGTTCCATGGCACGATATGAATCATGAAAAAGTGAAACATTTCCTCAAACACCTCGTAGCCTCCTTCCCATAGATGTGGCACACTTCACACCCATGAATAAGACTACTTGATGCAGCATGTTGGATCTTGAGGACTATATATAAATCTAGTTCTTTGACACCATCTCTATCACGAATCGGACATAGGGTCTAGGACTGACATGGCGAATAGGAACCCGAGAGTTCCCAAATAAACCTCAAGTATCTATATTCACATCATCAATTTGGAAGCGCATATATGAATCTTAAACACATACTTCTAAGGTATAGGAAAGTAGGACTCATGCTATGGGGATATCATAGGGATAACGGTTTAATATGGATTCAAAGAGCACATAGCACATAAGAACTAAGGGGTGGGTAAGTATGACTCACTCTATAAGGACAATATGCGACTTAGGATCTTCCACATTTTCACATTAAAATATCCATACTTATCTAATTCTCATAATCAATGCATAGCCATATCTGATAAATAAACATAATCATAAGCTCTAAATACAACACATAACATATAGATCTTAAAAGAGTCTACAAGATGTACAACAATGCCTCTATTCATAATATAGGGCATGGGCTAATACATGTTCCGAGCTCACCCTCAAAATAAATAGAAAAATAGAAGCAACATAAGGTAGATAGATGGTGGCTTATCTTTGGAAGATAAGATTCACCACAATACTTTCTCAAATCTGATCTAGCCATCAAACGGTGGATGAAGGTAGTCTCAATCCATACATGGTTAGATCATGTAGGCAAAAGTATTTATCAGTATGTTTAAATGTACTAAGTATGCGAGCAAGTAATGCATATGACTTATCAAACTTGCATTCAATATTAGATGACAAGGGCACATAATACAGAAAGAGATATATTGCAAGTGAAGTAGTATAACAATATGTCATAAAATCCATAATGCATGAAATGCTATAATGCTCATAAATAGTGGGGATGGATTATAACCAACAAATCAAACTCATGCGAGCTATTACATGAATTATTCCAATGAAGACCTCCCATCGGTAGAAGAAGGTTACTTGCCAAGGGTAATCTATACCACACCTTATGACCCAGTCTTTTCTATGCGATAGACACCTTCTTTATGACCCAGTCTTTTTAGAAAGATTTTCATATCATATCATATGATACCATACCATATAATATCATATCAAGGTGTAACCATTCCTTACGACCCAGTCTTTTTAGTAATAGATACCATATACCTATACTAGCACATAGCTCAAGGAAAGGGAGAGGACCCTTGGATATAGCCTTGACGCCCCCAATCCGTCGGTGCTAAGTCAAAATCTCACAAGAATACTTATGCATAACATGCTTTCAGAAGAGGTACAAGTCGTTTCAATTCATTTCAGTGAATACTTGGGCTCAAAAGACAAACATATTTCTTAACGTTTATACTTGGGCTCAAAAGCCAAATCATAGTTCATAATCATGCTTCTCATGCATAGGAATAGCTCAGTCACATATATAGAATGGTGTACGCATCCAAAATACTCAAAGAGCCATATCATAGACAATTATGTGATCACATTCTTGTCACAATCATAATTTTATCAAAGTCATATACATAAACATAACTGGGCTTAACCCACTTCATAATTTTCATAAAATCCAATGCTCATGGATGCATATGCTATGAATGATGTGTGAATAACAATTGGCAATATAGATTCAAGCTAAAATCAACAATATAACATGAAATTCTAGTAAATCCATAAGTAGAAATCATATTAAAATCATAATTTAGATTACCCATGCCTAAATCAGCTTCAAAGGGACAATCAACAACAACATACCCCAGTGCCCCAAAAGATGCATATTCAAATCTTCATATTACTCATGCAATTCAATATCTTAGGTCTTAAGTCAACTTAAAACCAACAACAAAGCATAGCCTATAGTTTAATTGAATTTAATGACAATAATCTTCAAAACTCATATTTAAAGTAAGCAAGATATCATGAAATTCAAGTGAAAAGGGTTTGAGTCTTCTTGGTTTAAATGGACCAACGCGTAATGCCTTTCTCTGATAGAGGCTCGCTTCTTCAAGTTCAAGTCCTGCTTGCTGCTTTTCATTTTGATAGGAGTAGGTGCTTACAGCTCGCTCGCTGTCTACTAAATGAGCCTTCCCACATACCTTATCTAACCAAGAAGATATAGAAAGAAATTTGATGAAAGAGAATATCCTTCCTTATGCTCCTAGATAATCTCCAATAGTTTACTTGAGAAGAGTACTTTAGATGAGAGAATTTGAATATTTTAAAGTGTGAGAATGAATTTGAATGGGAGAAGAAGAGCTTAGGTCATTTTAATGTCTTAGGATAGCATAAGAAGTAATTAAAAAAACCCTTCGGTGAAGTCATAATTACAAAAAAAAAATTAATGAAGCAGAATAAAATTTCTTGCCAAGGGTCCCGTAAGAAGGTCTCATGGTCCATACAAGGTCTCACGACTATGAACCCTCCAGTGAGACCATACTTAGCCAATTCACAGGAAACTCTGCATGGACGGGCGTTGCAAAAGTGGGCATAACATCTTCATACGAACTCGGAATGAGGTGAATGGGATGCGTTGGAATGTTAATTCAAAGGGTTTTAATTTGGTAGTTCATGGGCTACCTAGTTCCTTTTGTTCTAAGAGATATGACCATTTAAAGTTGACCCTTCTATCGGTTCTTGTTAAAAGCATAGCCAATGGAATTCCTTTGAACTTGACTTGATGAAGGAGGCCCATGATGACCCTAAACCACATAAATAAGCTTGAATTGAGGCTTGAAACTGAACTTAGCTTGATATTGAAGATTTCCTAGTTGGAAAAATTTCATTCCAACACCCATAGGGAGGGCTTCACGGCCCATGAGAAGTCACACAGACCGTGTGGCTTCCATGAAGCTTTACTTGGTAAAATTTTCCATCAACAAAGTTCTAAGTTGATGATCCCATATTTAGAAAAATTTTAGTCCAGTGCCCATACGGAGGACCCCATGGACCATAAAGGACCATACAATCCGTGAGAGGGTTTTTGTGAAATGCCTTGGCTAGAAAATGTGGATTTTCAAGGCCAAGGCTGCCATATGGTCCACCATATGGACCATAAAGCCTCACTTGGACCGTGTAGGGTCCATATGTGGTAGCCTTAGTCTCAAACTTCAACATCAAGGCCAACACTTCCCACACAAGGCTAAGGGACACTTCAAGGAGCCTCCACACGGTCCATATAGTCTGACACGGACCGTGAAGGTTTCCATGAACTGTCACCTTGGTCTAAAATTTTTCGGAACCAAATTTCCAAGCTCTATTAAAGTTGTACAAAGTCTGAGTCCTTACAAAAGGCTAGGTCATAAAAGAAAGGTTTTAAAGTTAAGACTAGTTAAAGATTTAAGCATGTTGACAATGACCTAAAAGATGCTTATGATGGTCCCAAAGATGAAAGGACAATATTCACTTGGTGGTACCTTAAGTTCGAGCTGCTCTTAAGACTGCTACTTATATTCTAAGTGTCATGATTTGACTAAGCCTATGATTTAAAAAGATTCTATGGGATGACTTAGCACCGAATGAGGAATCATAGTAGGGTTTGGTAAGAGAATCATAGAAGCAACCCTTTGCCCCATAAAACTGTTAGGTTAGTGGATCCTAACATTAGGTTAGTGGAATCCTTGTACACTAGGTTAGTGGATC
Organism: Solanum clarkiae; assembly: GCA_011800125.2. NCBI lineage: Eukaryota > Viridiplantae > Streptophyta > Magnoliopsida > Solanales > Solanaceae > Solanum > Solanum clarkiae. The sequence goes on along the minus strand of JAABOM020048255.1, from coordinate 6,542 downwards.
CACGTAGGCTAATTATGTTATATAATGATGTGTTGAAGTGATGGAGTTCTAACTGGCAAGTGGTCTCCCCATACCAACATAGTGGGTTATGTTAGATTCCATGTAATAGCTCACATAGTCTTATATGTCGGTTATGGTCTATTCCTGCAATGTATATCATCCATGTTTATTTTCGCCACCTGTGTTGAGTTCATATGTCGCTCTTGCTCATATTGAATGTTATTTCTTATGCATGCTTTAGCTCATGTTAATGTTGCCTTCACCATCCCATCGATGTTAGTCTTTACTTATGAATGATAGCATTACAATTTCATGTTAGCATTTTCATTTCACATACTTAGTACATTCCTAAATACTAACATATATTTTGCCTTCACGATTTAACCATATAGGGATCGATGCTCCTTCCTCGGCTCGTGGCTAGTTCTCTGATGTTCAAGACTAGTTTACATATGGTTGATGAGTCCATATTTTGAACTTATTTTGGGATTAAATTGCAAAGAAATATTTCCTTTCGTGTGCTAATAATTCTAACTATAACAACTAAGCATGTGTTATGATAGGAAATGGAGTTAACAGTGCAGAAAACGGTAAGACTTGGTGAAATCATGGAAAATGATCAAAAGTGCTAAAAGGCAGTAAAAAGTGGTGTCGCTGACTTCCTCGATGATTCACTAAATACTCATGGAGATTGCTTAATTATGTAGCAACCAAGGATCTAGATCAAGTCCAGAATGCAGTCAGGATCGATGTCTCATAGCGTACTCCGCAATACTCTGAAGTGCACAAGTGATCGCCTAAGGTTGTAGTACCTAAAGCCCTAAAACACTGACATAAAGATGATATGAGGGATATTTCGGCGCATCGCCAAGTTTGAAAGGAAGAGCAAAGATTCATCGCCTAATGTTGTAGTAGAAGAATCCTCATAAAGATGTATAGATAAGCGTTCAAGTGCACATTCGACACATCATAGGAGTGCTCGGCGATGATCGGCCTTGACCGCCAAATGGCATTCGGCAACACAAACTTTCACACTTTTTGCATGGGGTATATAAGCAATTTTAGAAAGTACATTTTACATCATCTATTTATTCCATATCAGAACAATACACTATAGCAGTAGTGGTATATAGAATCTTCTTCTTAGAGTACAAGGGAGACTAGGGTTTTGGAAGTTTTTGGTTATCAAATTGGAGAGGATTAGTTATTGATAGACATTGATTTGTATTCAAATCTTGTTACCAATGACCTCTTCTACTATGTATGATAATTGATCTTTGGTTTCTAGCATGTGTGGCTAAAACCGCTATATTGGGGGTGTGCTTTTGATATGGGTCTTTAATTTACTTGTTGGGTTTGTGATGTTTTGACTTCTCTGTAGTTGATTTGGATGAATTTTTATCTGTTTATAAGTTTAATATATGAATCTCAAGGTTTCAAAGTAAGGGTTTTATTTCTAGATCTCTGATTATGCCATAGCTGTGATTATTAAAGTATGGAATGGATATGATGGCCAAAAACCTTATGGGATTTCAGTTGATATCCATATCTATGGATTCAATGGACAATGTAGTAGGTGTTCTGCTTGACTTCTTAGGCCAAACATGTCCTTGGTGGTCCGTGTGTGATATCTTAGCTGATTCATACGAAACACCCATATATCATAGGTGATTTGGGCTACAAGAAACCTAGCCTATTAAATCAACATCAACTCATATAGTCAAGCATCTAGACCCATTTCTTAAATTGTTGTCCATAATTGCATATACCCAACATCTTCCCTTGATAGTTGTTTAAATCGTTAATTAAAACTTGTTAGTTGAAGTTTAATCTTAATTACTGCAATCCTCCCAGATCCAACAATTACTTGGTCCAACGAGTCACTTCGGCCTTGAACAATGATTCCTTGTGGGATTGACCCCAACCTCTAAAGTTAGGTTATTGTTGATGACTTTCACCCCTTCTACCTTTGAGTAGTCAGGTTGAGTGACACCAAAAATGGCGCCATTGCCGGGGAGTCGACATGTTCATATTGGAAGTGTTTGTTGAGCTTTGTTCTTGTACTTCGAATTTTTTTACTGTCTTCTTGTTGTCTTTATTGTTAAACACTAGGTGTTACAATGAAGGATGATGAGAGCATTTATGCCGAGAATGTTCAAGACATAAATGGGATGCAAGATGTTAATTGGATCAGGTTAGAAGCACTGGTGATCCGATTACCCCCATTAGCTGGAGGAGTTAACTTTCATGTGAAAAGCACCATGTTGCAACTCCTCCAACTGAAGGGATTGTTTAGAGTTCTAGGCCATGAATATCTACATGAACACCTGAGGAAATTTGTTGATATGTGTCTCCTATTTAACTTCAGGGGAGTAAGTCAAGAGGCTATCCGACTAAGGTTGTTCCCCTTCCCCATCACCATAGATGTATTGAGTTATCTCGCAGAGTTTCCTCATGATTCTATTACGTCATAGGAGGAGCTACAAACTACATTCCTAGAGAGATTTTTACCTCCCTCAAAGATGATTAAACTAAGAAAGAGCATTAAGAACTTTAAGCAGCTAAGCCATTGTATGAAACATGGCTCGGATTTCAAAAACTCTTACTTCAGTGCCCTAACCATGGAGTTTTGTACCAGATGCTTTTGCAATTTTTTCTGTGAGTCTTGTGTAAAACCTTGCCTATAAGGAGTATGAAAGATGCAAGAAAGTAAGTTTGGAAAAAATGTGGACTGTCAACTTCTACAAAAGATTTTATGAGTCGCAAGTTGAAGTACAACTCGTATGTTGGTTCGTATAACCTGGGCAACTTGGTGAAATTTGAGGTCTTTCAGGAGTTCAATCTATGACTTATCAGATGACCTGTAAAATCTACTATGACTCATAGATTGCATCACAGAATATAAATTAGAGAAAGGTCTCTAAAAGTATAAAAAGCCATTAAACGAAACCCCTATGTACAGCCCATAGAATGTTTTACAGCCCATAAGGGGTCTAATAGACCTATCCAACAGATTTTTAAAAGGGGAAAATTTGACCTTTCCTATTTTACTAGGTCCGAGCTATGTCGTTTAAGGTCTCAAATGACCCCTTTCCAGCCTTATACACCCTTCATACCCTCACTTCAAATTCATTTTCTTAAGAACCCTAAGTCTCAAGACTCTCTCAACTCTCTCAAGGCACTCAAATGTGAGGGCAAGCTAGGGTTTCTTATTTTCCATCTCCAAATCAGATCTCCTCTACCAAAATCACACCAAGTATGTGGGTTTGATTGTGGGAACCTTCCTTCCTGCAACTCCAACCATTCTTCTTCTCCAACTACAAGAAATTTATGGATCTTTATGGATATTTTTTGAACTTTTGCATATGATTTTGTTATTATGCATTATACACATGATTTGTATTTGAATTCTTTAAGTAATGATTTTAGTATGCTTAAATACCATTGGAGTTTGACATAATGATGGATTTTATAATATTAAGGTTATGTAGTCTATGATGCTATGAAAGAATTTGTGGGTTTTAGTTGGATTTCGTGACACCAAAATGAGGGTTTTACTATAATGATGGTGGGTTGATTTGAATAAATTTAAAGTCAATTGATTTTACTCTTCTCTTGTCATATACTCTTAAATTGCATGATCTTAAGCATATGTATATTACCCACCATGTTTGGCTAAATTTACATGACAAAGATTCTTATGTTAATGAAAGATTATTGCATAAATTACAAGATGAGCATGTTATGATAAATTATGGCCTCCCAAGCATATATTAACTCATATAAAGTTTTTATGATTTGTAAGTAGAATGTTGAGCCCTTATACTATATTCTACCCTCTTGTGAGTAAATAATTTCTACATGAAAGGGTCAAGCATGATAACTATTTTACCCTCATGTTAAAACTAAAGCTCACTAGAAGGGGTCAAGCATATTACAAACTCCTCTCTCATATGTAATGCAATACCTACCCTCATGTGTAATGTGATGCCTATCCTCAAGGACAAGGTGCTCATGTTGATCAAAGGGCAAAAAGAGGCCAACAAGGGGGTACTCAATGTCACAATACGTTTTATTTCCTTCAAGGGAGGCAAGGAGTGGAGGAGATGCTCGATGTTGTTACCACTATGTTAAAGGTTTATCATTATGATATGTATGCTTTATTGGATATGGGTGCTACTATTTCTGTCATTACTTCTTTTGTTGCTAATAAGCTTTATATGTGTTCAGAATTATTGTGTGAACCCTTTAAGGTACCTACCCACGTTGGTGAGTCTATTATTGCTAGAAGAGTCTATAGGGGTTATCCTGTGTCCATATTGCATAAATTATTACCTTGTGATTTTGTTGATCTTGACATGATGGATTTTGATGTTATTCTAGGGATAGATTAGTTACATGCATATCATCCTTCCATTAATTATAGAACTCATAAGGTAAAGTTCTAATTTCCTAATGAGTCCACCTTTGAGTGGAAGATCATAATTTTGCGGTTAAGGGAGGTTTATTTCTTGTCTTAAGGACCAAAATTTAATTTAAGGGTTGTATTTACCATCTTATTAGGGTTTGGTATATTGAATCTAAAGTCCCTCCCATCGAGTCGGTTCTAGTTGTCAATAACTATCATGCCCAATACCCCATTAGGGAGGACTGGTACCCGTTGTCGATAAGGCCCGAGAGAACCAACCTATATCTATGTGCTTTCTATACATATTATAAGGGATTCTTACATTTGACATGCCTTTAAGAAAATAAACAGTGATAACAAGCCAAAAGGAAATGCATATGGGTAGGCCTTTGGGGCCACGGTGTTTAAAGTACGAGACATGACCACACCTTAATTTACATAGTCTATAAAGCCTCTAGATAAGAAAAAGTATCTGACAAGGGTCGGAATAGGCCCCACCTCGACTAACTGTACAATACAAACATATAAGCTCTAGACACAAACAAAGCCCCAAAGCAACCTGGAGCTTGGTGTCAGCAACTAGATGTCTTATACCTCTACTGGGAGATCTATTAGCACCTGTATCTGTAGCATGAAATGCAAGCCCCCCATAAGGGACATTAGTACGAGATAATGTACTTAATATGTAAGGCAGGATATATTGTATATAAAGTAACAACTCAAATGAAACTATGCACTGGTGTAGGATAAGAGACCACCTTGGGTTCTACTTTGGGATCATATATTTTATGTTTTTTATATTACTTTACCTTTACTGTATAATATGTGCACAGCATGTAATACAAATAACCAGCTGATTAATGGTAAAACTGCATCGGGATCGTCCCTGTATAGGTTCTTCCTAAACCTCTCGGGCTACCACCCATGATAGGATCGTCCCTGGCTAGGTGATTCTTCCACCCCTCGGGCTACCACCCATCAATAAATAATATACTTTATCTTTCAATTACCTTTGAGATGATTCTTTTGGTGGTCGTAATATTGGAGCTATAGGACTATAGATGTAGTATGTGACATGTAAATAATCATACAAGAGAATATGACAACGAAAAGAGTACGTTCACAAATAATGAAATGCATATGAAATAAGACAAATCGTGAACTTTATTTAGCAAAAAGGACCCATGTGACTTGGTATCCACGTATGTATGCAGATTTGAAGGTGACTATGTATGGGAGCATATGAATATGTGCAAGACTATAGACATTGTTAATAGTTGTGTCGAAGTTGGTAAGCGCCTTTATATGCAAAGGAAGGATCCATGTTTCATGCCAAACAATACAAAATCAAGTAGCCTTACATACCTCATTGTAGGACTTCGTTACTACCTCGAGATAACTTCCCCTCCTCCAAATATCTATCTACAACATAATAGGTGATAAAACTAGCATAAGTAGCCAATAGAAATACCTTGGCAGCCCAATAACAAAAAAAAACACATGGGCAGCAAGCGGATACTTATAAACCCGAGTGTATTCTTTCAACCTTTCCGCCCCTAATCATACTTTCTAAAACATATTGACATGTACATATCATGTGCAGTCTATTTTAGTGCCACAACGGTCTTAGAATAGCCCACAAAGCACAACACATAACGATTCTACACAACCTACAAATGGACAGCATAATGTTACGTCCCTTTGCCCCATTTTGATGTCAACAATTCCAAACCCATTCCAACTTTAACCAAACTGTTTTTAACACATCTATACATAAAAACAACCTTGAAATAGTCTCAGAACAGTAATAAATTAGTCATTAAGGATATGAGGCAATAGCTTTCCATCCGTCAGCCCACAAGTTTCAATCAACATTACACTTAAGATAGCACAATAAAACTCGTTTGTTAAATGAAACCAAAATCTACGCAGCAACCTTAGGGTAATATCTATAACTCAAACCATGTTAAGAACATCAACTTATCTTCATAATACAGCCACAAATCATAAAGGAGTCACTAAAACAAAAGGAAAGAGTGCAGCAACTTTCTAAACACATGTCCAGATTTTCAGCACAAGCATAACTAGCATATACTTCTTGTCTTTCATGAAGAAACTATACTAAATACACAAC